>JAATHB010000751.1:0-53709 GCA_014822075.1 Fusarium buharicum
GTTATCTTACACTTTTATGCCGTCTTACGCTTTTAGGCCTAACTAAGCTTGCTTAGTTGGCTCGCCCCGCCTTGCGGCATAAGCCAACGGGTATTTGTAATTCATGTCATTTTATTTTCATGTGAATACGAGTATTGGTTATTGAGAGAACTTGTTGTCTACTTGAGTTGATTTGGCGTTATTGTAGTAATAAGTGATAGTTAGCATCAGACAGTACCTAGTTGCATATAGGAAACTAGTCAGAATCAAGACATGAGACAACAGCGCAGAGCCTCATATTCTAGAACTTGCATATATTAGCCAACTATATAATCTACAAAGTAAATCTAGCACATCCCAACATCTGAAAACTTCTCCAAGCGGCGCAACACTTGAGCCGAATATTTTATCACAAAACCCCGCCTCGGTAATAACCCCGGGACTGCCCCGCTTATTATATCCAGCGGGCGGCCGCTCGTGCCTGATACCGATAAGGTAGGACCCCTAACCCATCTGCCCATATCGATAAGAGATCATGAGTTTGGTGGCGCTGTACGTCACCGTTTGGACCCTCCAACTCGACTCCATCCGAATCTGAGAGGCGACAGCTGAAAACGTTCGTGATAATCAGTCACTTCTACAGTCAAGGTACCTAAAACGCCTACTTTGACTTGTCAACTATCCAAGTCTCACTTATTGTGTGCAGGTTAACTTTTGACTGTCAGATCATGGACGGAAAGAAGAACATTGTCGTTGTTGGTCAGTTTCCCCACCACTTGAGACTTCACTTACTGCCTTATCTCACTCATCTCGTCGCAATCTCTATCCCTCACAGCTTTATCCTTCACTACTAACAACCACGCAGGAGGCGGCATCATTGGCTGTACAACAGCCTATTACCTTACCCGTCATCCCAAGTTCAACCCAGCCTTGCACACCATCACCCTCCTCGAAGCTGCTCCATCCATCGCCTTAGGCGCATCTGGCAAAGCTGGCGGTCTTCTCGCCCTCTGGGCCTATCCTACATGTCTGGTGCCGCTCTCATATCGCTTGCATGCCGAGCTGGCTGCTGAGCATAACGGTCCTCAGAGATGGGGCTATCGCCAGCTTGGCTGTGGCAGCTTCGAGGCTGTAGTGTCACGAGACAAGATCAAGTCGCTTCAGACCAACGGCAAAAGTAACGGAAACGAAGGTGGGAAGGCGTGGGAGAAGCTCCCTAAGCAAAATGGCGCGGCAAAAGATTTGCTGGAAGCGGGTAACCTGCCAAAGGATCTTGACTGGGTGGATCGTGAAATCATCGACAACTGGTCTGAGATGGGAGTACCTGGAACAACAGAGACTTCTCAGGTGCACCCTTTCCACTTTACAACATCCATCGCAGAACTCGCTCAACAAGGCGGCGCTCAAATACACACCAACGCCAAGGTGACAAGGATAAACTCGACAAAGACTGGTGTCGAGAGCATCGAATACCTGGATCGCAACACAGATGAGAAAAAGACCATTGACGCCGTGACAGATATTGTCGTTGCAGCCGGGCCGTGGACAAGCAAAGTATTGCCCCGAGCCAAGGTTGAGGGCCTAAGGGCGCATAGCGTTGTTTACGACGCCGAACTCAGTCCATATGCCGTCTTTACAGACATCCAGCTTCCGCCAGACTTTGTCCCTGAGCACCGCGCCAAGATGGGACAAAAGAGGAGACATAAGGGCAATGTTGACCCTGAGATTTATGCACGCCCGTTTAACGAAGCATACGCATGCGGTAAGTCTGCACTGTCAATACGCAAAGAAATTAGTTCTGACTTGATATAGGCGAGCCAGATACTAATGTCCCTCTTCCTGAGACGGCAGACCAAGTGGAATGTGATGAAGCTCAGTGCGACGACATAATTTCATACATCAGCACATTCAGCCCCGTCTTGGCTGCCGCGCCGATCAAAGCCAAGCAGGCATGTTACCTCCCGCGACATATGCGGTTTGGACAGGAGAGCGGGCCATTGATCGGCAGAACCTCAGTGCCGGGCGTATTCGTCGCAGCAGGACATACTTGCTGGGGAATCCAGAATGGCCCGGGGACAGGCAAGCTCATGTCCGAGTTTGTGTTTGATGGGGCGGCAAAGAGTGCTGATGTTGACAAGTTGGATCCCAGAAAGTTCAAGGTTTAGCGACTTGGCTCACTATATAGATGTCAATTTCTTACAATAAGGGTAATAGGATAATCAGGAAGTAATGAATAGGCATGTTGTTGGGATTGGATCTAAGCTCTCACCAACCATGACTTGGTGGAATAGATATGAGCAGCGGGCTACAGCCTGGGTCAAGGGCCTACTTTAGAAAAGCCCTTCTTGTACATGAGAAATGCATCAAGAATTTCAAACAGAAAAGTTCATCTGAGAACAAGTAAAGCATTTCTAAAAGTTGATTGTCTAACACAACCTTTGCTAACCCAAACATGGGAACCTCTTTGGGCCTAGGGAGGTAGCGTTAGTGTCTTATCGATAAGACTGCGCGATCAGAAATTTAGCGGGCAACGTCTCTCTGTCGCCTACACTCCATCAACATCTTTTTAATCAACACTTGATTGCTTTTCAACCATGGGTCGCGAACTGCAAAAGAAAAAGGCTCGCTCGGGCCGTCAGCCCGTCCGAACACTCAACAGGTCCAAGAAGATTCTTAACCCCCGAGGCAACGACGCCATTGCAAAGAACTGGTACATTTTCCCACCACCAGCTTATACCCATCAAAAACTGACAAGAGCGCAATAGGAATAAGAAGGAGACTTTGGCCCAAAACTACCGCCGTCTTGGTCTCGTCGCTCGTCTCAAGGCTCCCACCGGTGGCACAGAGAAGAAGCTCGGCGCAACGACAACCCGCACTTCGCCCAACGACCCCTTCTCCATCGCAACCATCGAGAACGCCATCGTCTCCGAAGCGCGTGTCGAGCGCGATGCCGACGGCAAAATTATCCGCATCCTTGGCCACGCAAAGCCCAACCCTCTGAACGACCCTCTCAACGAGCTCGACGACGACAGCGACGCTGCTGCTGAGGAGTGGGGTGGTATTGAGGACGATCCTGAGGCGACAGACGTGGTCAAGTCGCTGCTCGAGGAGAGTAGACAGCCTGATGTTCCCAAGAAGAGGCATCAGAGCAGCCGTGAGAGGGAGTGGTTGGAGAAGCTGGTGGCCAAGTATGGCGATGATACGGCGGCTATGGCCAAGGATAAGAAGCTGAACCCTATGCAGCAGACGGCGGCGGATATTGGTAAGCGAATTCGCAAGATGAACAAGGAGTGAAGGAAGCTATGCGTTGAAAAAAAAGATGCTATTTGGCAGAGGCTAGGGTTGGACCACTATATCAAAAGAACGGAGCATTACAACTGGCATTGATTAGAGGCGTTGGGAGTTAGCTAGAGCATATTTATAAAGACGTAGTGTCGCATGTGGTTCCTCATTTACAAGACCGAATTTTGTACTGTCCTAAATACAGAATACATACAAGCACCAGAGAATCCAAGTGTCTGGAATCTGTGCGTACAATGCTGCGCATATTCGTCTCATATACAGCCAAGGTATCATCCATCTCCATCTCCATCTCTCTCCTCTGCGCAATTCATGACGCCGTCAACGCCCCTCCTCAAACAGAGGCGTTATCTACCATACAAAAATGTGAACCGCATTCCAGACGCAGAAGTTTCCCAGGTTGTCCGACCCAAGCAAAACAAACACCGTTGCAAATAAAGAGAAGCCGATCTATATCCTTTCTTATTTCGTTTACCTGCCGCCAAGACCCAGTGGCGTCCTGTCATAGTTGCCGGCGGGGAACTGAGCGGGCACGTCCTCGTAGGGGTGGCCGCCTGTGGGATTGGCGTAGTTGGCAGGCATTGAAGGGGGAGCTCCGCCGTGGTACTCGGTGTCATTGTCGAAGAGGGTGTTGGTTCGAGGAGGCAGGGCACCGAAGCGGTCGGGATCATCATCGTCGGCGCTGTAGGGGTTGGCGTCGCCATAGCGAGAGTTGTAGCTGTTGTTATTGTTGTAGCCGCCGTAGGCGCTGCCTGAAGGCTCGTGATCATCCATATCAACTCGCTCGTAAGCCTCGTCGCCATGAGGAGCCATAGAGAAGGCAGCCTTGTCGGGGTCGATGTTGTCGCTGCCCATCTGGCGATTGTCATAGCCCGGCAGAATGTTGTGGTTGTTGTAGTAGTTGAGAGTAAAGGCTGAAACGAAAGTTGAGCCAGCGAAAAGGAGGCTGCATAGATGGTCAGCAAATGCTTCGAAGTGGTACAGGTTGAAATACGCACGTAATCAGAACGCCGAGACCGACGATGCCCTTGCTGATGCTACAGGCCGTGCCGCACTGGTCGGCAGCATTGTAAGCAGCCTGAGTAGCAAAGGCAGACAACCACATGATAGTGTAGAGTGCATCGACGGCAAGCATAGCATGAGGTTGAGCGAAGCGACGAGTGCGGCCCCATCGGGGGGTCATGATGAGGAAGATCCATGCTGGGACAGAAAGAAAGCACTATGCATTGCCTCGTTAGCTACCTGTAGGTCATTGAAAAAAAAAGGTTGAACCCGTCGACTTACCACTCCGAATGTCCAGCCATTCCTGCCAGTGATCTCTGCATCCTTTGCATTAAAGACACCAATCTGCAAGCACCATGCAACCAGAGACAAGATGATCTGGAAAGAGTGAAGACCCAGCTTCAGATTGGGAACGATATCGGGGTCGATTTCGAACTTCATGTTGGGCGATTGATCTAGAAATCAGGTAGATGTTGATGTGAAAAGAAGTTGTTGTAGGTGATCAGTCGAGCTAATGCTCTGATCGTCGGGGCCCGAAAGTAGGCTGTGAATATATGTATGGACGTAGGTATGTAGTAATGTGTCTTCAGCTGAATCGCAAGCGCTTGTTTCGTCACCAAAGGGATTGATCGCCTTGAAGGGTCGTCGTCGTCAATGCTATGAGCTCGCTAGATCAGATATAAATGCAGACACAGAAAGAGAAAAAAGGGCGTTATCGTCAAGGAGTTTTAGGACAAGGCGAATGTTGTTTTGTTGACAAGATAAAGACAAAGACAACAACACATTGGGTTGGGCTGGGTCTGAATTAAGTTCAAACCCTGACGAAACAGGTTCCCTGGCCAGCAGAGATGACGCCTAGGCCTAAGCCTCCACATTGACAAAGATTGGCTGGCCACGCGTTGCTAGACGAGACGCAACAGTCTTACTGTGGCTTGTATAACTACCAGGTCAGTAGGTCAATATCGAAATTATACAGACTTATTCACTATGCTAGCACTAGATTCAGGAGATAGATACCCCTAAAACCACAGGTCAAAGCACTCTGTGACCTGTAGAAGGCGCCTTGCGGCGTCCAACCTACGTTGTTAGCTTGCCCAAGGCTTATTCCGTTGCTCTGCAGAGCCACACTTGGCTAACTAGGTAGATGGCAGTTTTGCTGCGCCACTGGAGAGGGATCTAGGGGACCACTTTGACGAGTTACCGTCAATTAGAGACCAATAACGTGCCTCTAAATCCGATTTCTAAATTTATTTCTTCAGCTGAGTGACAGGCTCTCCGCAATTTCATCGGGAGCGCCGTTTTCTTTCGCAAGTGGTTTGCAATTTCCCGTGACTGGTTTATAAGTTGCTGCTGTTGACCCCCCTTGTTTTGAGCATCACTTGGTTGAGGAGTACAAACAGTAACCGTCCACGTATTTGTTTGTCCCTCGGCCACAGTAATTACGCAGCCTTGTTGCTTTTCATGACGTTATTGTCCGGAAGTTGCGGGAGGATAGAGTTGAAGATGGATAGACCGGGAGACGGAAGTCTGGAGAAGAGATTGACGCCTTAGATCTAAGGTAAAGCCTATCCCCAGTTCCCGTCTCTTCCCAGCGATGGAGGATCCACTTACAACCTCACCCAAGCCACAACCTACCTCACGAGTACTCAACATCATTATCATCGACATCATCATCATCAATGCGATACTGGAGCGAGGCCGCCGTGTATGGACCGTGTGCTTACCGTGCTTCAAATTCCTACACACTTGTACTTACGCCAAGAGATGCAACGGATATGATATCAATAGGGGTCCCAGCCTAATCTGCATCTGAAACAGTCATCTTGCCAAGGGTCTCAACTTTGTTCCGTCGTCATCTCCGCCAATCTTTCCCACTCACCCTGGGGATAGCTACGGATTTGGGAATTTTCTCGTAACTTTACCGAAGAGACTCATCACGCGCCCCATTTGATGCATCCAGATGACCCGGGTTCGCCTAGGGGGTATTCAGTCTACAACACCAAAATGGCACAGGAATGTCCTCGTGAGCTCGTTGGAGATATTCTTTATTGATTGATCTACCTAATGGATTAACTATTCTACTTTCCTTCATCTCAGACCCCAAGCGGGCATCTCGGTCACTCTGGTGGTATCTTGGATCTAAGCCAGGATTCTATCCTTCTCAGAGTCGCTTCTCTACATATCCCTATCGTCGGCCGTGAATATCATTACTAACAGACAAAGGAAACATTTTCGGCTGTAAATGAGAAATGCAACACCAACGCTGAATGCATCCTTGTGTTTTACCCCCTTCATTGTTATCTTTTTTTCTCTCCTCTTTTTCCGCTTTGATAGTCATGCTTATAGCAGTAGTGCTATAGGTACAAGCAGAGCTATTGCAACGCCAGCTGGTGGCTTTCTGCTACCTGCTGCGCCATCGGCATCGCTTGATGGTGCGGCCTCTCCCGCGTCGAAACGCATTTTGGCATAGTTCTTGAAGTCCTTTGGTGCGCCTGCAGGTATCTTGGAGTCTCCAGCATCGACCTCAAGGCTGGAATCGCTCTCAAGAAACCTGGCAAAATTAGCGGAGCTGGACGACTGGTCCTTGTACTTGATGACTTTGTTGTGAAGGACAGTCTTCTCGAGAGGTGCGTTGTTGCTGCCATTTGAAGGAAGATCAGTTTCCTTCTGGTCTGCGACCTCGGTCCGCAGAGTTGAAGGACGCTGGAAAGTGGTTCCGGCAGCAGCCGTAGCGGTAGGAATATTCTCTTGGTATGGCGAGCCACCTCGAGGATAAGTCATGGTTGCAGACACTGGCTCGTCACCACAGATGTTGCAAGTCTCCTCACTTGTGGTGAAGCCATAAGGGACCGCAGTTGGTGTGGCATCAGCTGGCATAGCTGACATCCCGCGGTAAATCTCTTTGACCTCATAGGGAAACTTGGCGATGACGCTAGGGGAGAAGACATCAAGTGTTGTTGTGTATGTGTTGGTGTAGGTGCAGTCGGGACAGTTGCAGTCTTGACATTCAGGCATCTCGACTGTCCAATACTTGTCCGCACCTTGTGTGGGTTCTGCTTGACCGAAGCTGGCTTGTGTTGTGCTGAAGCATTCTGTCATAGTTCGAGTGGTATAAGTATATCGCTGAGCAGCAGCCTGTGCTGACCACAGGGTGCAAAGAAGAAGTGTGATGGGCTTCATTATATGTTTGGCTGATCGATAAAATGATTGAGACAAACAGATCCGAGTGAGACAGGATCTGCGACAGATATCTATCCTCAGGGTCCTGCGAGCGGCGAGCGAATCAACGTTGTGGTGGCCCTTGCAGATGCCCTTGCGGACAACCTTATCTTGTGGTTAGATCCAGGTTATGGGTCCTCATCATCATGATTGTCGAATTTATGTGACCCATCACATCGAGACCCTCAGCCTCAGAACTCAGGATCAGCCTCCCGCGATCGTCGGCCGCTTCAGTCTCCAGCAACAGGCACACAGGAACGGGTCTAGCTCAGCCAAAACGTCCTCTCAAGCCTCAACCCGATCCTCAAGATCTAAAGCCGGGCCCTGAGACCTCCTCCAAACTCTGCCAAGCCGACATCCCGATGAGTCTGTTACGAAGCAGAACCTTACTACGATACCCGGGCGTATCAGGCCTCAAGCTTACAGACTGCTGCACGACTGCTCTTCCTCTTTGGGACATGTTGGTGCTGCAAAATGCTGCGGAATGAACGCTCTATGAGACATACTCTCGGTTACCGGCTTTGGTCGATCATATTGACTAGGCCCACAGATCCTGGCTCTCGTTGTCAACCGTAGATGGATGGTCTGCAACGATTCTCATTCGGTAATGACCTTACAGTGGCATTCTTGTCACGACCTGTGACTCTCAATTCGAGGATCGTGAGCCATGATCTTCCTTCCCTATGCAGAGCCCGTTACTAATGGCCAAGAAACCTACGTGGGTCGTCTATTTCCGTATAGTGGTACGCCTCACGATGCTAAACTCGGAAGCTAATTTGGTCGACCAAGGAGATTCGACAGCGCCCGTTGCTCACGCACTTGACTGGTCAGAGCTCCCTTCAGTCTCCTGGACGCCTGCATAAGCGGCCAGCATCAACTAGCCTTAAAGCATTGGGTAGGAAACTTAAAGTTGACAGGCAACGGTTCCTGGGGAGCACATCATGTGGCAACGGAGCCTGTTGATCCCGATGCAATCATCTACCTGTACGGATTAGGATACCATTGAGCCGCATAATGACTTGAGCGGCAGAGGCAGAGGCAAAATATGATGTTGAGATCTCCAACACAAACGGGAAAACCTCAATCACCTCGCTGATCATCGTTGCAACGAGCCGGGAGCCGGCATACAAAGACGAGCCGGTTATGTGCTATCGCCACTGCCGCACGGCAACAGTAGTTGAAAGGGAATAACAAGCGTTGTTAGCCCATCGTCAGTGCTTCATTTCAAGCTAGCCCATCCGTTCCGCAGTGCTTTCCGCTCCTCGCTTCCTCCTCTTCAGCGACTCTCCTTACAGGCACACCCATTCAAACTGGCTTTGGCCACCATATCCCACTGAACGAGGAGGGGGGACTGCTATGGGCGTATACTTTCAGCGGACGAAAGCGGCAGCGCGACGTTTCAAGTCCATCACGTTCCTTGGAGAGCTGTTGTCTCAGACAACCCAGTGAACCCACCAGATATAGGCCACCGCCCACTGAACCCAGACCCTACGCCCAAGCCATCTCACACGGTCGACGGAATTAATTTGACACTGTCTTCTAACACTCTTACCTCTGGCTGCCGTTATAATTTTGGCAGATACTCTTTTGCGGCTTCTGGTTGACCAGCCATCTTACGACAAACCTCTCTTCTTGAGGCCTTGGTCGCCCGCTCGACGGCAACTAGTAGTTAGCAGAGGCTGGTCCAGCCCTTCAACAATCTATATGTCGGCCGCCATACACTATCCTCTGGCCATGTGTTTTCTTAGCCCTGGCTGCCTATTCCCTATAGCAGCTTAAGAAATGTCCGAAGCCCCTGCACAAGAGCCTCAAAGTGCCGCTCCTAGTGCAGACAGCCTGCCTCAGCCAGCTGCTTGGTATTAGGAATGGGGGCTTTTGAGAGCAGTAAGAAATGATGGTTGTATCATCAGTTGAGTTTTGATATGATGCGTTGTCAACTTATCCTTTCGTTGAATGCTCTGCAATTGGAAGAAAGACTTCTCTTTTGGGATGTCACAATGCTTGACCCGGGGGAGATGGCCCGAAAAGTGACAAAGCTAATATTCAAGAAATGTTTTGGTTCTAGCCTATCAAAGCAAGCCCCAGTTACACAAGCTACTCTGCTCGGGATATTACATGGTTTTGCTCTGGGGAGGCGTCTTTCTAGCCTCCGTGGAGCTAGTTACATCCGTGTTAACCTCGAGCCTGGACTGACGTTCTGACAGCACTGTTTTATTGCGTACATGCACGCACCTGATCCATTCGCATTCGGAAATAGAGAAAGACTGAGTGTGATGGTCGTTCAGAGACATGGGCCCCAAGGTCTGGGGGTTGATAGCGGCGTGGTCGAGGATAGTCATCCTTGAGGGATACAGTCCTTAACCTAATCCAGCCAACTCTCGACCTCCAGAAGAAACTTTATCTTCACCATATCTTGATTGTGAAGGCACACGCAGACGTTCCAGTCTCCAGTAACGTCCAGCTCATGCTTACGTGGCAGGATAATGACAGTCCCTTCTTTCAGGTCGTCCATGCAAGGCATAAAACGCGGCTCGCGGTCTTCAACAAAAGGCAAGTGACACTCAAACTGTGCTCCATATGAGGTCCAATCCTCGAAGCAGAGGCTGTTGGGATTAAGGGCTCGGTCGGAAGCAAGCCTGTCCACGGTAGGGTTGATGGCTTGCTTCACCCCGTAGAGCTTACGCATATGGTCCTTGTTGATTTCCTGTTTGGCCTTCTTGATCAATGTGGCTGCATACCCTAGCCTTTCGAAAGATGTGCAGATTCTGTCTGGATCACCCCAGTCATCGGCAGGGCCAGCCAGTTCCTCTGCATCGCAGGCGGCAACCCCAGCAACAGTACTGTTGCCGATATAACCAGCGCCATATTCACTTCGCCCGGAAGTGGAGCGATGCCCTGGGACCATTATATTGGCGCGAATAAATTCACCGACTTCTAGCTCGCCTCGCTCGGCTCGAGCTTGCATGATGATGACCCAGAAAAGCGCAAACACACAGTCCTCTATCAAAGGGTAACTGGTCTGGTTTTCTCGAGCATAACGCTGAATTTTTGGGCGAAAGTAATTCAGAATATCCGCTTTGAATGTGATGATGTCACACTCCAGTTCACTGCAAGGTGTAGGTACTTCGAGCTCGGTGGTCTTCTTCCAGTCCCAACATGCGAACTCATACTTGTAAGCTAGACCAGAGTCGATTATCTCTGGCATGTCTCTTTCGACAACTGTCACACGGATTAGTCCACATGTCTTTGTCTCTCAGTTCCATCTTAGGTCACAAGAGTCCATATCCGGAAGCACAAACCTTGACCTTTGGTGCCCATGTCGGCAGTGTGGTTAAGAAACTCGCGAAAGAAGTTGTGAATGGACTGTGCATCAAATATGACCTCGCTGAAAGCGAAGCTCAGCACCAGCATACCCCCTAGCAATCTCACAGTAAGCGCCACAGGCACAAAGGGAGCACCTTGCTCTGGGTTATGATTTGACAGCGTGGAATATTCTCTTCTAAACACACTCAAGGGCAGAGTGTAAATCGAGCGGCGTGCCTTTGTAACGATGCGGGGAAAAGAGCTCGTTGTGTAGCGAGGATAGATGTCATTTTTGTTGAAGACTGATGGGTAGACGAGAGTTAACTTGGCACCGGCCTCTGTAGCCACGATCTTAAACGAGCCTGCGAGAAAAGGCCAGTGCCCGACAGTTTTGGCGAAGGCGTTCCAAGTCTCTCGATGCAGTTCGGATCTTTGAAGTTCTGGGAAGCTAACAATGGGACACGGAAGGACCATTGAGATGCGAATGTAGTCTCTTTTGGCATTCTTTTCGATGGGGGTAAGTTCCATGATGCGCTTTCTGTCGTTGGGTTGATCATCTTTTGGCTCTTGTAGAGGCTGAGTATTGCTACTACCATTACCGCCGCTGGAGGAGTACGGCTGTGAGGAGCCATCACTAGAAGTGAAGGTATTCTTGGCAACCCTAGCTCCCATGTTCTTAGCCTTGTAGAAGTGAAGCCGGGCATCGTCAATGCTGGAGGCGGAGGATGGGTTCAAGGGACCCTGCGAGGATCTATCTCTATAGGTGACGGTATTCCCAGCAGCCTTGGCTTCCATGCTCTTGGTCATATCGGGGTAGAGGCTGAGTCGATCTAGATTTGAAGAGTCTGGCGATAAGTGTTATTAATGATTCATCCAAGAAATCCTTTCGTATGTGTTTGAGACAAAACGGTTAGAGAATGAAGCTGTTGATAATCATCTTGGTAGGTATAGCTCCCTATTGTTGGTCTCGAGGCAGGAGAAACCAAAGAAAGTCATTATCCAAAATTGAATTGCGATGATGCGGAAAGTACAGCTGTTGTTATTAGGCAGGCACATATTGTTCCAAGTCATGCACTGTCAATGTCAATATGCAAACACAAACATGCATAATCATCTATTCACTGTTTACCCCATCTATCAATTAACCTTGTCACTATCAAATTCTATCTGCGTCTTCCACCCTTTAACACGTTTACTGTTCCACTCTGATTCAATAACAAACACCATTCTTTTCATCGTACACAATCACCGTCTCTCAAGAGTCGAGTGCAGCGTGTGCTGCTTCATGAGAGAGATACAAATCAGTCCCAGAACAGAAAACGCCAGCAGTGTCAGCCATACGCCTCTGAACGCCTCTACAAACGAGCTGATAACACCATCATACCATCCTTCAGGAAGATGCTTGATCTCGTCAAGGTCGTCTCGGATACGGCGGATCTCATCCGCGGCCCCGGGTTCGTCTCCAAACCTTTGCCAAAGTCTAGCTTTGAGGATGTTTTGGTACACAGCGGAACCAATGGTCACCCCCACAGTACTACCAAGACTACGCGCGAGATCTAAAGCTTATTAGCATCGTAAAACGTCAACAACCTAACTTTGGGCGACTTACAAGTTGCAGATGTGATGACGGCCTGCTGAGAATGGTCCACAGCAGCAATGCATGCCAATAGTGTCGTTGTGAGTATAGCACCATAACCAGAACCGATCAAGAAGAAGGCCATAGCAATCAACCACTTCGGGCTGTGCTCATTTTGAGCGGTGAGGGTCACAACTCCCGAAATGAGGAAAAGCGAGCCCACAACGCCTAGCTTGACGTATTTTCCGGTCCTCTTCATGATAAAGCCGGCCATGAGAGATCCAACCGAGATTCCGATTGGGGACGGCAAGATCTGGACACCAGATTGTGTGGCACTGCTACCGAGAACTTGCAGATAGAGCGGGACATAGAAGAGGGCCCCCATAACTACCATGGTACTGGCCAAGTTGCACAGACAGGCGTTCAGCACAGTTCGATCAAGGAGCAGTTTTACAGGGATGATTGGCTGACGGGCCTTGCTCTCCCAATACAGAAACAAGCCAAAGGTCATGACAGCCAGAGGGATTGTGGTCAGCGGAAGAGGGTGTGTCCAAGGGACGATGTTACCTCCAGAGTTGAGTCCCAAGAGCAGAAACACCAGGAAAGATGACGTCAAGAATGCTCCCATAAAGTCGATGCGTGCAAGGAATGATTTGTCCGACTGCTTCGGGGGTACCCTGACGAGAAAGTGAACAGCCACGGCAGAGACAAGCACTGGAGGGACCTGGATCAAGAAGGCCAGTCTCCAGCCCTGAGAGGTGTGGTCGTTGATCAAGCCGCCAAAGACACCACCAAGCATTGCTCCGGAGCCATAGCAAACATTGCCCAGGCCTTGGACAATTCCTCTCTTTCGTAGAGGAACCAAGTCGGAGCCCAGGAACGTCGAGATGCTCATCAATCCACCACCTCCAATACCCGCGACAACACGTCCTAGAATCATGACATTCGCATCTTGTGCAAGACCACAGATGAGATTGCCAGCTGCAAAGAAGAGGTTGCTGAAAACGAGACCAGGGCCTCGGCCAAAGATATCAGTCAGACGGCCCGATATAGGTTGACACGCGGCATTGGAGATTAGATAGGCAGTTGCAAGCCATGATAAAAGACTCAGGGAGTGGAATTCACTCGCGATGGGTCCTGAGAGAGTAGCGATAATGGTAGAGTCTATTGCACCCAAGAAGACGCCAATCCAGGCCGTACCAAAGATGAGCGTCAGTTTAGCAGTCGATACCTCCTCGGCAACAACTGTCGTTTCCTCTTCTTGCCCTCCTGGTACTCCTTGATCTGGCTCATCTCCGCGTGCCTCACTGGCTGGTTCGGGTCCTTGGTTGTCGGTTTGGTTCGTCGACTTCAGCAAGGGAGTGCGTTCATCGCTGAGTGCATTCACGCCGTTTTCGGCAACGGCAGATGCGCTGCCACTCGCGGTCTCACGCATATTTCTTTGAAGTGATAAAGGAACAAAACCGTATCAATGCCAGTCTTAGCAGAGAAGCGTTTGTATACAGCTCTGCAAGTCTGATGTAAGACGGTTATCGTATAAGGGCAGAATATGTAGTTTGATATAAACGTTCCAGTGCTCGGAGAGTATCGGGCTTATGAGACGTGGGGGGGCGTTAAGCCGATCGCTCAGCAACCAATGACGTCGTCGGTTGATCCCGTTTTTGTGTAGGGTAACGCTGCCGAGAACGGCGCTGTACCTCCATAGAGATAAGAAAGTGATGAAGCGTGAAGCACGACGAGGATAATTATATAGTCAGTTGACTGCGTGAGTTATCGAGCTACCATAACTAGGCAAGCTTCATGTATAGGAATAAGCACGGTGTATAGTATATACATTTATGGTCACAACGCTCACGATCTCACACCAGACAATGATAAACTTAATTCATATCTTTTCCATTCATTTACATACTCATAATTTTGTATAAGGACCAAATCCAGACTGCAGGTTTATCCCCCTTGTTCAGCCACTTGGATCCCTTAGTCATTAAATGCAACGCTATGCAAACTCATACCCGTCCATAAAAGGACTTCGAGCCGATTGGGCAGGTAAACGACAAGTTCAAACATCCACCATAACTCATAGTGTCTTTTCAATATCCAGAATCTCTCGAACACCCTCCTCGATGCCCTTGGCTTGCTCAGCAGAGAGACGCTTGAGAGGTCGTCGAGGGTAGCCACCATAGCCGTAGTAGCTCTGGATGGCAGACTTGGTGCCGGCAATGGCGGCCTTGGTCAGCACCCAATCAGCCTTGGCCAGCTTCTTCTGGAGAGCCTTGGCCTCGTCTGTCTTGCCCTTGACGTACAGGTCCCAGACCTTGACACAGGTCTTGGGCATGACGTTGGCGCCTCCGGCGATGATACCGCTACCGCCGCTGACCAGAGTCTGGATGGCAAAATCGGCAATACCACCAAAGGCAAGGTAGCCAGAGCCCTCCTGCCAGGGAGTCTTGGCATCGGTTGCGAGAGCAACTCGAGTGAGCTTTCCGGTGCTTCCACAGGTGAACTTGGTGCCGATGATGTTGGGGTGCTTGCCGAGCTTGATGAGGAGGTCGCTGTCCATATCAAGACCGGCGACGGCGCCAGGGTAGTTGTAGAGGATGACGGGGATGGGGCTTGCGTCGGCGAGGTCGATGAAGTAGTTGTAAATAGACTCCTCGTCCATCTGGGCCCTGTAGTAAGAGGGAGGGAGAACAAGAGTGGCGGCAGCGCCAACCTCAGCAGCCAGCTTGCTCAGCTCAACGGTTCCCCTGACGCTGCCCTCGGTAGCTCCGAGGACGACGGGAATCGATTGGAAACCAGCCTCGTCCAGGGCTTCTCGGGTGGCCTTGGTGACAGCGATCTTCTCCTCGCGGGTGCAGTGAACAGCCTCGCCATTGGAACCCATGGTGACAAGACCAGCCAGGCCAGCTTGACCCAATCGCACGGCATGCTTCTTAATGACGGGAATGTCGAGCTCCTCGGTCTCGGGATCGAAGAAGGTCATGACGGGGGCGTAGATTCCGGTGGGAAGCGAGCGAGGAGTGGCGGCGTGGCCATTCTGGCCGTTGGTGGTACCGTTGGAAGAAGTCATGATGATGAAGATGATGGGTATAGTAGAGATGATGAGGGAATGGGAATGAATGAAACACAGATAATTCACCAAAACACAAACACGACAAGTCTGGGGTTTAAATGAAACCAAGAGGGACTTTATAGCAGCGAAGAAAATCTCAAGACATCATGTCGAGCCGACAACCTAGTTACCCAGTGAAGTGAAGTGCTTTTTCGGTAGAGCCCAGTTTGGGGGTGGATTCTCCTCGGGAAGTCAAGTGCTCCAGGACTCGCGTGGGTATTGGCTCGATGGTCCCCCAATTGGGAGCATAGCATGCAATGCAAGTCTAAGAGGACCACCAAAATCTCTGGGTTCTACAGTGGAATGGGTGATTGCGATATTGCGCAACGACCGGAAGACGGTGAAATGTGAGGTGTCTGTTGTCATTGCGAGTTTGTGGTACGTCGACACGAAAGTTGGTCCAATTGCTGAAATCAAACGAAACAAGAGTCGAGATCTGCCGCTCTGAAAAGACGTTTCAACCGATTAAAGCTAGTTAATAATAGTCAACCCCGTCTATACCATAGCCAAGAAGATGCCGATTTGGTCGATTACCATCTTGGCTGCCGGGGTGATCTGTTAGATAACGATGCGAGATCGGCACTTCACCTCAGATCCCAGAGCGAACCACGCCCGGTAGAACTGTCCTGCGACATGAGATGTTCCATATCTAGATGCATCCTCAGGGCCAACATCCAACCTAGTTCCTGTACTGTACTGTATGTACTAGGACTAGGACCTTGCTTTGGTAAAGGCTTGATCTTGGACTAGCCCCGACGTGGGGAACCAACCGGCTGTACGGGACGGGCATGAGACGGAGGCTGTTTAGAGAATCCATGCTCGACATCCCGCGCTTGTGTCGATTATCCGGCCGAGACGGGAGCCTCTTGTTGGTGGAGAGTCCGTGTAAGCCTCGAGTTGACCATGACCTCTACGCCGTGTCTTGGAGGCAGAGTGCATGGCCGAATCAGAGTCAGCCCCGGGGCGGCTCAGAGTGTCTAGATGAAGGCTGCCCGGAAGGTGACCGGCCTGGACTAGGTGTGAGGTTACCAAGAATGCATGTAAGTGGTGGTGATGCATGAAGAACATGGTGTTGATGGGGGGTAACTTTGCTCTGAGTGGGCGGAGAATTTACAGTGGCTGTACCCCCAAAGTGGTACGTAGGTGGGATTTGAATGGATGTCGTGCTACCAGGAGAGTCACGAGGGTTATGATGACTTCCGACATTGAAGTATATATTGCTTTTGTTATTGCTTCGCACATCACTTAGCACAAATGTCAGATATTGTTTACAGAATTATCCAAGTCCTTTAGATTCATCAACAAATCAGATCACCCATGATTACCGCCCATAGCTTCCGGTCATGAGCCGGGGATAAACAGCTTCATCGTGGGGGTTAGTGGGGGATTCACTGACCCCTCAACCCCTCTAACCCCTCACATTCTCAGACTCGTTTGGGGGTGGTTCGCTTCCAGACGCTCTTAGGCTCTATCGAACCGATGCGCGCTTATTGAAATCAAGTGTCTGTCAGCATGGGGACGAATTCCTCCTTTGTCGTTTTGGTTAACGAATATTCACCTCATTAGTTCAATATTCTGATATGGCACCTATCATGATTACTCTTTAGCCAAAAGCCCCTATGATATTCGATCTTCTCTCCAACATACGCGGGGAACTTCCCCGCCCTGACATACCTACACCCGTACCGCTGCTGTTTAACTGGTGTGTCAGGTAGCCAACACCAAACAATAGTAAATAGATTAATACAGGCCATAATGGCACCATTATCCAACTTCCTTCAAGGGTTTAAACCAGTCTCCTAGGCTCCTTTTGTCGCAATTGTAGTCTCCTTGACCTTGTCGTCCCCCGGATTCACCAAATCGTAGATTCCCCACACTCACATGAGCGCATCAAAACATGAGATTTTACCCGGCATCATGACTCCATAAAGCTCCGTAGCTTGAGATTGGGGGGATTTGAGGCGGGGAGTCTTTTTTCCTCCAATTATCATCGCTGAGAACCCCGACCTTGCACCAGCTGAAGCTCGTCTCAGTGTAGAGCTCCGGAGACATGAGCGAACATTCATAAGAAGAGTAATTCAACCTTATATCCAGCTCATGATTGAACTCTAGACATCCATTTTACAAAAGTTTCGAGCTTAACATAGCTTGATCATACTATATTGCACCATTTTGGCACCATTTTGTACCCATATACTCTATTTTTGCCCTCATCATAGCTTCTACCCCTCCCTCACTCTCCGTAATCACCTTCACAATGGATCCCTTGAACGTCTTGATGGTAAGACAACCAACCACAACCACAATTATATCCCATCAATCAATTAACACTAAGCCCTTAGATTGGTACTGGAGAGTACACCACTGGCTTCGTCGGTGGCGGTGCCTCTGGCTCAGACAAGAAAGTTGGTGTCGTCGGTCTCAGTCTCTTTGATCTGCGCCGTCGCGAAAAGGTCAACAAGCTGGGCATGGTTGGAGTCAATGGCAAGAAGTTTCCCGCTATTCGTGAGTACTCTCCTGAAACAAATCCTTCCGATATAGTATCTAACATCTTCAGGCGAACATCTCGACAAAAACATCCAACAAGTCTACAACAACCTCGATACCTCATTCGACTCATTCCCCGACAACGACAAGGTCGACCCCGATGCCTACAAGGCAGCCATTGACGCTCTCAAGCCCGGCGATGCCATCACAATCTTCACCCCTGACCCTACCCACTTCCCCATCGCAAAGTACGCCATCGAGCGCGGCATCCATGTCATGATTACCAAGCCAGCCGTTAAGGTCCTCGAGCAGCACCAGGAGCTTATTGATCTCGCCCAGCAAAAGGGCGTCTATGTATATGTTGAGCACCACAAGCGCTACGACCCTGCCTACGCCGATGCCCGCGCAAAGGCCCAGAAACTCGGCGACTTCAACTACTTCTACAGTTATATGTCCCAGCCCAAGTCCCAGCTCGAGACCTTCAAGGCCTGGGCTGGCAAGGAGTCTGATATTTCTTACTACCTCAACAGCCACCACGTCGACATCTGCGACTCCATGATCCAGGAGCGCGGTTACGTGCCCGTGAGCGTCTCTGCCTCGTCCTCCAAGGGTGTCGCTGTCGACCTGGGCTGTGACCCCGCTACCGAGGACACCATCTCTCTGCTTGTCACCTGGAACAAGAACGGCGACCCCAGCAAGCGCGCTGTCGGAGTCTACACTGCTTCGTGGACCGCCCCCCAGAAGGCCGGCGTTCACTCTAACCAGTACTTCCACTACCTTGCCGCCAACGGCGAGATCCGTGTCGACCAGGCCAAGCGAGGCTACGACGTCGCCGACGACTCCATCGGCCAGCTGATGTGGTATAACCCCTTCTACATGAAGTATGCGCCCGATGAGGATGGCAACTTTGCTGGCCAAACTGGCTACGGCTACATCTCGATTGAGAAGTTTGTCGATGGCTGCCGCGCCGTCAACGCGGGTAAGCTCACTCCTGATGATCTTGACAAGAAGCCTCTTCCTACGCTCAAGAATACGATTGCTACGACGGCGATTCTTGAGGCTGGACGAAGGAGTATTGATGAGAAGAGGGAGGTTAAGATTGTGGTTGAGGGTGGTAAGTGGAGGCTGGAATAATTTGTTTAGGAAGCAAGAGAAGGATTAGATACCAGATGCTATTTATATATTCCTGACAAGTCACGACCAAAAATAATGATCAAGTCTTATGTTATCTTTAGTTTACTGATTGATCTACAATGTGACTATGGTTGCTCTATGTGTAATGCGGGGTGGATAAAACACTATGCCCTCTCAACTCTTGAGCTCCACCAAAAACTCAACACCACACCTTATATACTAGATTTGCTCTTTATCTTATAACATCGTCCCCTTTCTCAACAGACAATTTTATACAAAGAGTGCTCTATATACACGAATAGTATCATTCATCATGCCAGACCCTCACTTCTCCGAGCTCATCCTCCCACAAAATGAGCAACTCTCCATGTCTCAACTCATGGCCTCTCTCAAGCGCACGACACTCACCATCCATAACCGCCTGACCAGCATACGCACCGACGCACACTTTGTCCACGAAGTATCACTTGCATATAGTCCACGACCACTTGTTGCTAATGAGCGCTGTGGGAGCTGGTATATACCACCGGAGCGAAAGGGTGCAAGTGCGTATTTCAAGAGCACAGATGGTCATGAGAGAGCATGGAAGTTTAGTACAAGAAGGTTGAACTTTCACTTGGTCGAACTGATTGAGAAAAATGATGGGTATGTATAGATGAGTTGCCTCATTGCGTTTAATTCTTGGTGTACAGAGGCTAACATGTGAATAGTATTATAGTTGTTGACTCTACTCGCCGTGGAAAGCGTAAGAACATTCACACATCATAACCGCAGCTGGTAGAACTACAATACTGACTTAAACAGGAATGCCCGACGCACTCTCATCCACAATCCCCATCTGGTGCACAGTTCTCAACCTCACTCTCCTCCCCTCCCACCCATCCTCCGGCAACCTCTATCTCCCAGCTCATCTACCCGCAACAACTCACTCTCAGATATCAGCCCTCATCCCTGACTTCGTCGCTTCTCTCAAAGCCCTCAATCTCAACCTCCCCACATGTCTGACCAAACCATTGCGTCCCTTCTGGGTAACCCCCGATTCTTCCCTCCCCTTGAACGAAGAATCCGCTTCCATCTTTGATGACTTCCGCCCTGTTATCTGTTGCACGGCCAGTCGTCGTGTTGTAGGGAGTGAGATGGATGAGGGTGGGTATATTCAAGGTGCAGCAGACGATACTGAGATGTGGGCGCATGGTCTCACAGCACCTTTGTTCTGGGAGAACATTGATGAGCTTCTCGAGACCTCAGAGGGAGAACTGCCAGACCGCATCACCAGACTAGTCAACGAGCACGCAGCTAGTAAGAAGGACGAAGGATCTCAGATACAGCTCACATCGCATATCGCTGTCTGCACCCTACCCCTTCCCGCAACCCCTACAGAATGCCGTATCGCGATAACCCAAGACACAACACCAAAAGACTCGTGGACACAATCCAAGACTTATATGCAAGCCGGTATTGGCAAAAGCAAAATAGCCAGTCGAAATCTTCGCACTGCATTGCCAGAGATATGTGACTTTGCAGCCCACTACCTTATCTCGGTCACGGAACCCGCTCAACAACGGATTGTCGTGGCATGTGAGTCGGGGAGAGACCTATCAGTTGGGGTGGCTCTTGCAATATCATGCTATTTGTTTGATGATGAGGGCAAAGTTAGAGACCGATCAGCAGAAGTCTCATTTACAAAGACGCTCATCAAGTCAAGATTGGGGTTCATCATGACAGCTTATCCAGAGGCCAATCCTAACCGGGCCACGCTGCAGAGTGTAAATAGCTTCCTGATGAACTGGCGAAGATAATGAAAGAATACACGAAACTATGAATTAACCAGGACATGCATAAAACTAAAATGCGAAAACTGCCGTGATATTGTCTAACCAATAAGGACTCATATCTAGAACTATAGATATCTATGTTTCATATGACCATCATTGCGGCACGACCAAACATCGCTTGTCTCTGTTTATGCAAGATTAAATTAGTTATTCATCATCTACTGTCCGCCTCTTTCGTTATATCATTGACATGTGATGCTTGGGTATTCCTCAACCATGATCTTTTCTCTAGACCTCACCGGCCTCAATCTTCTGCAGGGCAGCAGGGAACTCGGACCAATCACGCATAATGACCACGGCACCAGCCTCCCTCAAGGTCTTCTCCATCTCGGGCTGCTTGTCCTCGGCATAGGGACCGACATAGCCAATGACCTTGATGCCAGCGCGAGTTCCGCTAAGGGTACCGCTCTTGCTGTCCTCGATGGCGACAGCCTCCTCGGCCTTCTTTCCAAGCTTGTTTAGAGCATGGAGGTAGATGGCGGGATCGGGCTTGCTGGTAGGCTTCTCGAGACTTGTGGCAGCGGAGAAGACGACATCACCCTGGAAGTACTTGTCCTGGCCAACCTTTTCAATGGAGGCGCGAACACGACGAAGAGCCGAGGAGGAAACAACAGAAAGCTTGTACTTGTTGGAGGCTGCGAGCTTCTCGAGCTGCTCGTCAACACCAGGGCAAGGCTTGAGAGACTCCTTGAGCTTGGCAATGACGGCGTCCTCCTCCTTTCGAACGTAGGTCTCGAGGTCCTCAGGCGAGATGTCGATGTTGTCCCTCTCCTTAAGAGTGGTGAGCATGCCGCGGAAGTTCTGACCGACGAATTCCTTGATGAGGGTCTCGCCGGTGAAGTGGAGCTTGACCTGACGAGCCTCGCAGATCTCGTTGATGAGGCCGGCGCAGGCCTCGAAGGCAAGCTCCTCGGAGAGGACGAGGGTGTTGTCGCAGTCGAAGAGGAGGGTGGTGATCTGGGATTGGGTGTTAGCTTGACATTACAGGTGGGTATTGTAGGCAGAGCTTGCATGGGGCACGTACCTGAGGCATCTTGGTGGATTGTGGTAGTGAAAGGTCTAAAGAGGAGGTAATTACAAGTTCGAAAGGGGAATTGAAGAGAATGAGGCCGTGGAAATGTGGTGGAGCAAAGAGATGGAAATGAAGAAAGAGTCAGAAAGGGAGGGAGCAGCAACTGTGGGGGAATAGAGGTTTTATGTATGGACGAGGGAAATTGAGGACTTCGATCGATTCGATTCAATGGAGCAAGAGCCCGATAACTGGGACTGGGTTTGCTACTACATAAGGTAGTTACTTGATTACTACGTGGATAGCATTATTTAACTCATGCAGAGTGTGACCCGGCTACAGATGAGGTGTATAAGACTGATTGTTGACCCCACGGGCATGGGGAGAATAGCAACAATAATAGGCCCAGGCGTCATGGTTTATATGCAGTGTAAACAATGCTAGGTATGGGTAGACAAGGTACGTATCTTGGCCATGACCTGCTCTCTTCTTCCTGTTATATATCATAGTAACTACCTAGCACTTTAAACTTATTTAAAAAGGTATTAAAAGTATAGCTAAGACAATAAATCATCATTAATGATATTCATGATCAGCACATGAAAGTCAAAACCCCTCGCTATACTAATGCCCCTCCCCCTCCATTCAAGGTCCCGACTCAGTGTCGTCATCGCTGTACTTTTAATCCTTGTTTGGCCCCAGCCGCTAAAGACTTCAGACCCGTATTCACCCATCCGCCGGCCCGCATCAGCGTGTTTCTCTTTAAGCCTCTGGGGTGCAGTTTGCACAACGGTGTTGGCTCGGTTACTCAAGTCGAAAGCTACCCATCAAGGATTGAATATGTTACGGGTACGGGTACCTAGAAACGCTGTTGCAGTCTCGGAAAACTCGAACCGACGAGCCGTTCACAAAGAAGTCAGTGGTGGACCCCCAAATCAACGCTGTCGTAATATCTGACTCCTCCTCCTGTCGGCTTTGAGGGATTTGTATCAGCCCATATACCTGTTGGTTCATGACTTGATGTAGAGTTCCATACCATCCATACCCTGGTCATCATCACATTGAGCAGCATATACTTGGCATACACTAGCAAAACAGTCATCTTCAGTCTGCCCTTAGTATTATAGACAGCTATGAAAGAATTGGTTCTACTGCAAACTAGTTAAAACAATGGATATCAAAAACCACATGCTAATCAACACTCGCCCCTCACCTCAATGCATGCTCAGTTCAAACAACTTAGGTCTCAGTCCAAGAAACCCAAGCCATGAAGCTTTCACCCTTTTTCATTATTCATTAAATGCCCCAACGCCACCAACACCTTTCGTGCGTAATGTAAGTTGTCTCTTGACTAACCGCCCATGTTTGCTGTAGTCAAGACTGTACAGCCCTAGCGTCCAGCCTGGAGTGCAGACAGCTCCGCGTCTAGCGAGCCTCTACAGAATCTCCTTCAACTTCTGCTTCTGATCCGCAGTCAGACTCGTAGGGAAGTTGATCTTGTATTTGATGACAAAATCACCACGCTGACCGGGCTTCTTGGAAATGGGCATGCCCAGGCCTGGGTAGCGTTCCTCGCTGTTGGGCTGAGTGGGACCTCCCTTCTCGAGGTTCAGTTGTCGGCCGTCGATCGTAGTCACCGTCCTTTTCCAGCCAGTCAAGGCCTCCTTGAGGTCGAGGGTCACGACGTTGACGAGATCGTTGTCTTCGCGCTTGTAGAGAGGATGGTCCTTCTGTAGAATTGTTAGTCATCTGGCCAAAACTAGAATGATTATCAAGTCATGCTTACCTCTTCGACGACAAAGTGAAGGTCTTGGCGACCGCCCTCCACTTGATCGCCAACTCCATTGAACTTAATCTTGGAGCCCTTCTTCAAACCTGGCTTGATAGGAACCTCGAGAATCTGATCGGTCTGGACTCGCTTTCCAGATTCATCATACGTCTTACGCTTGATCTTCATCTTCTTGGTCACACCGTTGAACAACTCCTCGAGCGTTAGAGGCAACGGCCGCTCGACGGTGGTAACTTCGGGTGTTGCTTCTCTGGGTCGAGGTTCAAAGCCTCCTCGTGCGCGCGAGCCGCGGCTTCGAGCCCCAGCACCGCCAAACGAACCAAACATGCCGGCGATGTCATCATCGTCGCCCATGCCACCGTGCATGCCACCAGCAGCTCCACTGCGCATGAACTCGGCAAAGATGTCTTCGGGGTTGCTGAAGCCAAAGCCTCCAGGGCCGCCACCGCCCGTGTTGAAGTGGAATGTCCGGGTGCCTCCACCGCCAGGCATACCGCCTTGGAAGTTGAACCCTTCAAACCCACCGGGCATGCCTCCAGCGGCGAAGGGATTGCCACCAGCACCTCCTTCAGGCTGCGCAGAGCCGCCGCGGAGAAGGAATTCAAGGCCATACTGGTCATAGATTTTGCGCTTCTCGGGATCGGAGAGGATTTCGTAGGCTTGTGAACATTCTTTGAACTTTTCGGCCGCTTCGGGGCTATCCTTGTTCTTGTCTGGGTGCCATTTCAAGGCAGCTTTCCTGTTAAAACAAAGTGGTTAGATTTGGTTGTGTAGGTATGATATCATGGGTTATGGAGGTCAATGTCGGGCGCGAGATAAAGATGTACATGAACCTGTTGAATGCAAAAGAAGAAACCAGCCATCTTGCATCAAAACATGCTGTACATGATCCAAAAAAAAAAAAATGGTGTTGTGTATAGTGCGCCTCTGTAATTCCAAGACTAGGTATATTGGGGAATTGATGGACTTACTTGTATCCCTTCTTGATCTCATCCTGCGACGCCTCAGGCTTGACGTTGAGGGTGTCGTAAAGCTTCGTCTCCTTGACCATGGTCGCGGTCGGTCAATGTCGTGCTTATTGAGGTTATTCAGACGTTGAGTCGTGTGCGATGTCGTGGAAATGTAACAAAGAGACGACGTGCAATGTATCGTAAAATGAGGGGAAGAGAGAGTCAAAAGCAGGATTAAGTGTAGCTTTTTGCTGGTCGCTAATCGATGGGAACAAACGAGCACCAAATGCGCGCTTCCTTTTGGCGGTTTTGGTTGTGTAGGTAGGAATAGATTTGTTTGTAAATTGAGATTATTAAGAGAAGGAAGTGGTGAGAGAGTAGATGTTCAATGCAAGTGTGAGTTTACAAAGGATGGATGGATTGGAGAGAGCGGTGCGTGATATGGATAGGATCCGCTGTTGAGCATAAAAGTTACGTCCAGTGACGCTTCAAAGATCCGCTACTTTACACTCCAGAAAGCACTATGCCAGAAGCCACCACTAGGAAATACTGGGGCATAGGAGCTTGTGGAAGCTTCTAAGCCCGGGAAAAGACAAAGAACTTGATATGGAATAAGATAGACAAAGTAAGTAGGCTGGCTTTACCGGGGTGGGGTGACGTCGAGTCGATCGATTTCACTCTGGTGACAAAATCTGCCCAGCTCTTTGTTCGTATTTGACATCGAAAATGAGCTTGCATGTCTTTATTCAACTTTGGCCATAGGTACTCCTTCGAGGGTTATCATTAACTACCTAGGTAGGCTTAGTAGATACAAATGCTTGAGCAGTTCTGGCCACGCTCTCTCATTCTTGTGTCGGGCTCAATCTGTCGATACCTGACGACCTCTACCAGGATAGAGGACCTATGACGATACCTAGCCGCCGCGGGGATAGCGCCCCAGACGCTCAAATCCAGTTCGAGGCCGGCTGAAGCTTCAAGGATGCTCTTAATTTGGCTTCTTTCCATTAAGAGACAATCCTCTCAAAGATACGCATAATTCACTGGTTGTTTATTGCGTGTTTTTGTACTTCTAATTCCCTAACCGGGCTGCTGTGAAACAAGCCCTGCAATCGCTTGTTAGTCGAGTTCCCCGCTGCAAGCTTCTGTAAGGTAGCTATGGATTCTTGACGACCCCAGTTCATGGCCGAAGCTTCTAGAACCTTCTAAGTTTGAGCCACTTCGATGCACAGTTGGGGTGAGATTGACAAGAGATAGGATTGATTTCTTGGAGTCAATACTTTGCGCTTTTTATAGATTTTCAATCTTTGTCGAGGCTCCTCGGTTGGTAGTTAACATAGGCCTGAGGGCTGTTGTTGTCGTTCAAGTATTGTATCGTCTTTACGATTGGTTGTTATGACTTCCATCCTGTGGTCCAACAGTAGATAGGTAGCTCAGGAACCCGGAAATAGGCCAATGCTAGATAGATTTTTTATTGCCTTGTTGTTTGTTACGGATGCATCTTTGGTCTTTGCAACTTGGAGATCTATTCCCGGGTACTGAAGTATTTAGCTCAAGTCTGTAGACCCAGTAACTCCCTTTACACGCCTATTCAAATTTGACGATACTATACCTCAACCTCAGAATTCCTACATGTCAGAGAATCCATAGAATTCCCATATATTTAGCATTGATCATACAGACAGTTGAAAAGAAATGCATAGTACTCTATGTATCATCTGGTGATGACGATGAGGCTAGAGGTAGCACATGCAAAAGAGTGCCAAGCATTCCATGAGCTGCTTATCTTATCGCAGACGGTACGTACCGCATGCACTCCGCTGCTGCCCTGAAGTCTGGAGAGCTGCTCATCGCTTTGGTTTGCCCATCTTCATTCCTCCAATCCAGCTTTTTACAATAGTGTTTTGCCAGAAGCACATACCTTTCTCTTAGAATCTCTTGCCAGCAATTCTTTAGATCGTGAGACAACGCTTTCGCCGCTGCCTTAAAGACGCGCCCCTCGAAACTTGCCCCCCCTCATGGTGGGAGGTCCATCGCATCATCAGATTGTGCTTGGAAAAAACCGAGAATAGTCTAGACTTTCTCCAACATACAATATACGGCATCATGGCGTCTTTGGAACCATCACAAAATGAGATAGATCAGGTGATTGAGGTTGCTGGTCTGAACCCTGTTGATGATCGCCTCATGGTCAGACATGCCCTCAAGGTCAGCTCCCAATTAGATATTCCTCAAGGCGACGCACGCGACTGACATGGGCTCTCTTGACAGAATAACGACCGAAACGTGGAGAAAGTTGTCATACAATACTTCGACGACTCTGACAGAGTACGAGCACCCCTTGACGGCTGATCTTGACGACATGCTAAACCACTGCAGTTCCGAGCAACCTATCGAAATCTCTGGGACGATTCCATGTTCGATGCCGATAGGGATGGCAGTGATAATAACGCCGGCATTTGTCAGTATGTCCTGGGACGTTGCTTCGATCTTGGCTGACCCTTTAGCCTTCCACGTTGAATCTTCCGACCACAACGTCATTCAGGGCGTAACTCCCCCGCCTGATTCTTACGCATTTGGCGCTCCTTCGAGACCTCCGTCACGAACAAATAATCGATCTCCTTTGGGTACGATGGTGGATTGGACTGCGGCACAAGTGCCCGGTATTACTCTTGTCCATGCCATCGAAATGCGCTGACCAGACCGTACGCAGGTGTTCCAAACAGCTATGCTCAGGAAGAGGATGATGTACAACGAGCTCTCCGCGAATCGGCGCAAGAGGCTGGGATAACGATGCTCCAGCACGAACCCGGAATCACGCAGCCATCAGCCGCTGCACCATACTTTGGCCCAGCGAATCGCAACGATTATGAGGAGAGCAGCTGGGCTATGGTTCCCTCTGGGTCTTCTCAGCAGAGGTCTGTCAAGGAGCCTTTGCCATCAATGAGGAAGAGAGATGCAGGCGCCCCCGCAATGCTCATCGTCACCAATGAACAAGCCGGCGGTGGCCACAAGCTTGGTGGACTTATTACAATTTTGCATGAAATTCCTGTTGCGCGGAACGTGCTCCTTGGTATCGGCAGCCCTGCCGCTACCTATGGTCATAATTTGGATTGGTGGAGAGGACAAGAAATTTTGTCGCCCGAAGTTCTGGCAAAAATGGCCCAACAAAAGAGCTGGGACGCTGGGCAACACAAAAGCGGCACCGCGTTTGATGAAGAATTACATCGATTGATGGCGTTCCTCGATTCTACTGAGCGCGGCTACGGATCGATTTCGGTGCTGACCGACATAATGGCCCAATCCCATAACGAGGGATTAGAGAAGCATTTCTATGAAATGCTTGGCCAAAGACATGAGGATCAGATTCAGCCACTAATGCAGGTTGCGTCTCTCGGCATGTTTGAAGGAGATGATCTCGGCCACGAAGACGCGAGATTCGGCGTTCTCGAGATGGAACATACTCGGAATGAGTACAACTGCATCAAGACTTTGTACGAATCACTTGATCATGTAATGTGGAGCGATACCCTTGGGTGGGACAAGATTCACGAGGGTTCTAAGATGGCCTTTTTTAAGGAGATGGGAGAGGTGCTAGTCATTAACACTGCTGGCGACGGACCAGAAGACTCAATCGAAATACCCCAAGAACTTTATCCGGAAAAGTATCTAACAACTCGGAAAAAGGAGGCACGCCGGATCCAGCAAGGTTGGTGCCAAACAAAGCAAGAGATGTCTCGAATTTTGGGCGAGAAAGAACGTATTTATCGCTTGAAGGAGAGTTGGGATAACGGCAAGATTAACGATAAAGGCGTGCTCTTGAGAAAAGCAATAGATCAATGGCAGGAGTACAAGAGCTACCTGGAAGGATTGGCCAAATTTCGAACGATGGAGAAGTCTGGATTTGATGTGGACAAATACCCCGACTATCACCGTGCTCCCCCTGACGTGGACGACAAGATGAAGGAGCAATACGGGACTGTCTACGAGGTAATTGAGTATTGCGAAAAGCTGATTGAGGTTCTCGAAGACAAAATGGGGAGTAAGTTTTGATACTTAACATACTAAAATGCTCCTTGACTGACGCGTGCGCAGGTCTTGACAAGGAACTGGAACAAATCATGGCCAAACAAAGAGCGCTAGGGAAGCTTCTGACTGTGCCAGATAAGCCCGGCCGTCCCAAGCCATTGACTTGCAAGAAATTCCTGCTCCGTGGCATTGTTTCAGCGCCAAACGTAGCATATGTCTGCCAACGAGGGGAAGCTGACTTGATAGAACTGGGCGATGGAGAGGGCGAGTCTTTGGATCAATGGTGGAGATTGGAATATATCCCGACGGGAGATGATCCATCCTTCACGGCAGAAGTAAGGAACTTGAACACGCTTAACCTTGGGAGTTTGTTAACATAAGTGCAGAAAGCCGAGATCGGGGAAATTCTGACTGAAATGTGGCACGAGACTAAGAAACCACTGCTCGTATATGCAACGGAAAAGGCGCTCGAAACACCCAAGGCGCCCCTTTCAGCCCCGTTGGATCGATTCGTGAGGGCGGAAAATAAGGCTTTTCGACAGGAGTTGGCCCAAGAAGATTCGGCAGCCAATGAAGCGAAGCGGACAACAAGCGTCGACCCTATTTCACCTTCTAAGAGAAAACACAGGGCCGATAGTGCTGGCTCGATGGATAGCAACCGAGCCTCGATCGGTAGCGACGATAGACACGGGTTTGATAACCCCTTCTCTGACCAGGATGATCGAATTGGGACCGAGATGATGGATTATGAGCGTGGGAACGACTATGGGACCTCACCCAATTATGTCCACAGTTTCGATGCTTCCGATGAGAGACCACCCGCGCTCCCAGCTCGTCCTCAGGGCTCTAGAGAACCCACGGCAGAGTCCACGTCGGCCACCATGACGCCTAGTACAGTAGGGGCCGACCACATGGACACTGCTACGTCCGTGACGGAAGAGCCTCGCAGCCCGGAGATGAAGGAGAGGTCGAGACCGCCCTCTTTCATGCCATTATCAAGGAACCCTTCTGAGAGAAAGGAGCCGATCAACTTAATGGATATGGATATTCCAGATGAGAAGCAGTAGTTGGGTCTCATAGGCGATGCAAATGACTCCGGGGACAGTCAGCATTGCATGGCTTTCTTTCTACTTTTCTTTTGGCATGAAGCATATAGTTTATAGCAACCCGCTATATCATACAGCAGGGTTCTCGATAGCATTTCCGAGCATGGAGTTTTCAGTTTTGCCTTTTTTTTTCAGCGGGCAAGAGAGGTGGCAGCACTGCCTCGAATTAAGTTTTCGATACCAGGGTAGTAGGAAGTTTAGATGTGTTATCATGCCAGCACGACAAGAGCCTCATAGCGAGGCATATGCGTATATTTACAAACAATCGCGAACATGAGTTTATGAGGTTTTGAGTGAATCTTGTCTGAAATTGCGCCTTTCTGTCTATAGTGAAATCACGCGTTACAAATATACGCCGTTGCTCCTCGTAAAACATGGATAAAACAGAGACCGCCGGATTGTCCCGCTTCCTGCTATGCCATTGTCCATGTTTGCAGAACTGGTCCTGTTGGGAACAGTCCGCATTGTTAACGCCCAATAGAAAAATAAATAACAACCCGCTATGCCGGACATACTACAGTAGATGAAAGAGGAGTCGGTGTAAAAAGTGAGGAATCAGGGTGGCGAGATGTCAGCCAACCCATCAACTCTGGTCTCGCTGAGAAATGCATGACCTTGTCAGGAAGTCTACTTCCGGTCCTTCACGTCATCATCATCATCATCGTCATCGTCCTCAAACTCCTCCATGTCCTCGTCGCTGTCGCTACCGCCAAAATCCTCTTCCTCGTCCGTCATGTTCCAAAAGTCGGCATCGTCGTCAATTGGCTTTTGGGGCGCGGGTGCGAGCTCGGAAGGAGTGGGCATCCTGGATCCTGCGGGGATATCCTTCTGAGACTTGTCGACAATCTCCTTGGCCCTCTTGTTGTACTCGGTTTTGTGGTCGCGGTAGAGAACGCTCGCGTCGACGTTGGCGGGGGAGTTGATCTCGGGATCGTCGAGGAGGAGAAGAACGGATCGGAGGACGGATTCGACGCCGTGGAGTACATTCCATCGCTCGCTGGCTAGTTCGCCTGACTGCTCGTCCTCGCCTGGCTTGTGGAGGATGGAGATACAGAGGTTACCGTCGGTGTAGATGTTGGGATGGTAGATATTCTTTGTCAGGAACTTGAAGGAGGGTGGCTGGTAAGGGTAATCGGCAGGGAATCGCATCTCGGCCCTGAGGTAGGCTCCGTGCCAGACGCTATCGGGGTTAACGACCCAGAGACCGAGTTTCCAGCGGCAGATATTCGAGTCGTCGGTCTTTGGTTTTCAGTGTCATGTCAGTAATTGCTTGGTGGTTATGAGATCATGAGGCCTACCTCTATGTTGACCCATTTCTCCTTCTGGAGGGGTTGCAACTCCTGCATGAGCCGCTTCTGCGCCATGATGAGAACTGAATACCGCTTGGTCCTAGTGGGGAAATCCTCCAAAAGAGCGTGTTGGTTGGAGAAGGAGAAGATGAAAAAAGAGGACGAGTTTGTTGCAGAGGCGTAAAAGTTGGGTTTCGAGGATTAATAAGAGCCCAAGTCAGGCCAGCGGCGAAGGGCGGAAAGGGCGGTCGAGGTTTCGAGGGGGTACAGAAGAAGCCGGCGTCTGCGGCTGCGGCTTCGGCGATTGGCGTAAATCGAAGTGTTTAGGGAGAAAGGGTCGCAACAACGAGACAGGCGTTGGGCTTGCTTTGCTTTGCTTTGCTTTGCTTTGCTGGCAGGTTTTGTATGGTCTCGCTTGTCCTCTTTTGTTTTTCTTTTCGGGTTTTAACAAATATTGTTTGTTTGCAGAGGCTTGTTGTTCTATTGCGCAACCTTGCTGGGCAGTGCAGGTAGGTAGTCCAGTATTTGGGGGCTGCGTTGAGACGAATGCAGGAGAGTTTATTGAATAACGTTGACGAGAGAGGCAATATAAAGACTTTTGCCCTCCTATTGTGCTTATTAATATATATAAAAGCTGAATGAAGCTGCAGAAGAAAAAAGAAAAGAAGGAAGGAAAGAACAATCAATAATTGACACCGTCAGAGTCATTCACCTCGGACAGGCCGCCTCCGTCGCCGCCTGGAACCGGGACTGGGGGGGAAGTGAATCCACTCTGCTCTAGTTCCGGCCGGTGACTGATACAACTCGTGCCTGTTGCTCCTGCCACCTGGTTTTGGTTTTCCTTTCTGTTCCTGCCCTGTTTGCCCCTCCAGGTTCTGAGTTCTGACGTCGACGCCCGGTTGGTCCCTTAGTCCCTTGACCCCACCGGCCCCACAGCGCTTAGGTACGTACCCGTTCCCGCCCGCTTTCCATTCCAGCCCTGCCCGCTATCGCTATTGTTTGAGGCTGGGTTTATGAGCATCACAGTTCGATAGGAAAAGGATCAACTGCTATGGCTGCTTCATTGGGACTTGTTCGTTCCAGAAAGCGGCTGTACCTGATCAACGAAATCGCACCAAATGCCACATCTTTTGCTTGGCTCTAGGGTGGGTGGGTGTCATGAATTGTATCATGAGTGTTTCACTTCAACGTTCTCATGTCATGGCGGGCATGATTCATTTACGCATGATGATAATGATGAGTTGAGCTGTTTCATTCAAAGGTATCTTCAGCTCGAGTACCTATATATAGTACATACTCTAGCTATTCTAATAGCATCGCATCCATAAACATAGCATTCGCTTATCTCATTTCCGTCCGTTTAATCCAGTGATCCCGAATTGATAGATCAAGCACCTAAATCGTAATAGACACAATTTCCTGACCGAAAGTTGTAGAGAAATGCGTGTCGTGACCCATTCTTCTTCTCATACTTGTGCCGCCAGGTATCCAGCTGGTCGTGAATCTCACGAATGTACTTCTTCTCTGTTGTTCCCACCGTATGTTCAACTTGTCGCCAGCCCTCGGTTTCCGATAGGCATGTCTCCCGCATAAGGTCCATAACCTGATCGGTCGTTTCGATAGCCAACACCGGTCCGTCCAAGAACGACTGCACTAGACTGCTTGCGCTGACCTGGGCTTGTTCTACAACCGTTCTACGGTTGAACTTTTTGCTTCGTGTCTGCGCCACCAGCACGCGAACCTCTTGTTCAGATTCCTTATCGCCAGAGCCGCCAGCTTCGGCGGAGCTATTGCCACGGAGTTTCACCACCGTTCTCGAGTCACGTTCTCGAATCTCGTTGCGGAGCCAAGAAAGTAGCTGGGTCGTGGGTATGTCAACATCTGCGACATCCTTTCTTGCCATGCTCTTGATCTTCAAGATGGCGTCCTGCTTGATAATTATGATCCATGAATATGCCTCGTCTCGGTGTTTTGATAGCAGGTCTTCGGGGGACCTGGCATCCTTCGCCATTTCAGCGCTGATGTCGTGCGCCCAAAGAGTTTGAAGTAGTTCAACACCTGACGATCTCAACACAGCCGCGTCGAAACTTGCTACAAGACAGTCGCACTAAACATGTGGTCAGTAATAGTAATCAAGAATAACACAAGTCGGATGAATTAAACTCACTCTCCGGGTATTAAAGATGCCATTTGGCTCGTCTTCTGTCTTCTTCAGAAACGATCGTCCGCCAGCTTTGGGCATTTTCGCTAACCGCTCCCATGCTAAGCTGAATCCGACAGCGTGTCTCTCTCCAAACTGGCCACCGACTCTAGGTCGATGTTCTTTGATCAGTTGATCATATCTTCCACCAGCAGCAAAGACGTCCTTGACCTTTTTATCGTACAGGCACGAGAAGAGGACGCCGCCTGTGTAAAAGCCTTCTTTCAAGCTATTCAGCGGGTTAATGTAGATTTTGGTTCCTACTCCTAGGCGTTTGCAATACTCTAAAACTTCTTTGAGATGTGCGATTGTCGGCGAGGCTCGCTGGTACATATCGCTACCCTCAAAGAGTGTCTTGAGTTTGGAAAATGTCTTGTTCGGGGTGTCTAACCGTTGTCAGTTCAGAGTTCCCATAACAGCTCCTGCTTCACCTGTGGTTACTTACCTCGAAAGTCAAACCTCTGCAATTCATCCACACTTGTAGCTGAAACGCCCACAGTTGCTGACCGTAGTTCGATCCTAATCTTCTGCCAGGTGTAATTGTGAATGTTCAGCTTGCTCAAGACATCCGCTGCGGCGCGCCGGCAGGCAGGCTCAATTCCACAATGTTCAAAGATGAGTTGCAAAAGGTCCGAGTGTCCCAGGTGGAAACACATAGCCGTCATTGATAAAGAAGGGAACGTGTAGATAATCTCATCAATCACCTTCAGGACCTCTGCTTCTTTCAAAGCAAGGTCTAGCGTGTCGGTGGTAACGATGTCAAAATCAACCTCGCCAAACATAAGAGGTTGCCCCATGTCCTGTTTATCACGGAATACGTTACCGAACGTGAATGTTCGCTGGATCACTGGCCCGTGGGCCTGCTTTGCCATCATTCTTGCATTCGGTAGTGTCAAATCGTACGGAAGCTGAAGCACGTTGCCATTGGGGTCCAGAAGCTGGACAGCGTTATCCGAATAATGAGACGATCGAGGATAAATAATGCCTCGGGGACTTTCCAAGGCACCATGGCGGCGGAAGATTGAGACCAGCTCTTGCTTGACCAGTCCTTGATTGAGTAGCTCTTGGGGTCCCGCGATTGTCGAAGACATGTCCCACGCATAATTCTTGGCAGGCTCCATGCGTTTGGCAAACAGAGTTGAAAGCATTTTGCGGTAATACGGCGAGCTCGGGTCCGCAAGCCCAGCGAGGGTGCGTCTGATCGTCTCACTTTCCATCTGAACTGGCAACTTGCCACTCTTGAGAAGATCGGTACTTGAAGGTCTCTCTTTAGGATTGTGGTTGACTAGAGACAGCACAATTTCTGTCTGAACCTTCTCAGCGGGCTTGAAGTCTGCCGGCAACACTGGTTTCGGCCGCCTAAGTTGACCAAGAACATCGGCCTTTTGCATACCCATCATGGGCAAGTAACACATCTCGAAGAATATGATACCCATTGAGTACATCTATCCTTGTTAGTTTACGTGACTCTCGTAAGTATCTGGCTCACTTACATCAACCTTTGTGCTATACATGCCGTTTACCGCCGACCTGACTTCAGGTGCAGAGTAGTAGGCAGTACCAATGCTTCTTGTCATGTCATCCGTCTCCAGAGTATTTGCAGCAGCTCTGTCCACAGAGAACTGCCCGCTGGTGGCAAGTCCAAAATCACCAATCTTTATGTTGTCAATTCCATCTGAGCTACTGCTGATGAAGATGTTCTCCGGCTTCAAATCACGATGAACGATACTGAGCCCATGGATATGGGCTAAGCCCTCCAGAATCTGGCGGAAAAGTCGCCAGATCTCTGCCGTGTTCTTGTAAAGGTTCCTCGCGATCAGGTCTCGAAGCGTCTAGAATATTGATGAGTAAAACTGATCTATTAACAAACCTTAGAGTTTTGTCACTTACTCGCTTTTCGCAGTACTCCATAGAAATGTAGAGTATGGTTCTATAAGAACGATGATACCGAGCTCGACGCTGGAACATGGCGTTTCTTTCCTTATCGGGAGATAGTACTCGGTTAACGGCCACATCGCTGTCAGAGTAGTCATCGTCTTCCGTATCCTCTTCATCTGAGTCCGGATCGTCTGAGTCTGAGTCTTCGTATCCATAGTCCACGTTGGCATTGGAAGAGATGAAATCGAGACCTCCTGTACTAGTGGCAAACTGGATATCAATCCCTGCAGATCCAGTCTCTTGAGTGTTTTCCTCAGTCAGGCAGTCCGTTGAAGTATCATCCTCGGTGTCTGCTTGGTCAGGGATTTCCTCCACCCATGTGTTATAGTATCGGACGACCGCAGGGTGACTAAGTTGGGACAGCAGTCGAACCTCCTTCAAAATTTCCGTGAGACTGGCCTGTGAGCGCTGCGTAATCTTTTTGATGGCGTAGATCTGGCCGTCAAGCTTCTTCCTCGCCTTAACAACCTCTCCAAACCCCCCCTTGCCGAGCCTGCCTTCTTCAACAAAGTCTTCGGTGTACCGTGACAATGAGGGCCCTCCTCGCGTAGTCGAGTCGCGACGAAATCTGGCCGGAAGCGCTTGCATAGATGTTGCAGGACTACTTGACAGGATTGCGGAGGTATCATCAAAAAGAACGGGCGCATCAGTGGCCAGAAATTCACTGGAACCAAGCTCAAAAGCTCGCGGCCTCTTTTGCTTGTCTTCTTTGAAGAATCTGCTGACTAACTCGTGTAAGGAGTGCGACAGCGTAAGCGATTCCATAAGATTCTTGGGCGACGAGTACGTTCTTAATACGTCAAGGCCAAAGATCATTTGGACGAATACAACACCAAAGTCCCAGACGTCAGTTTTGAACGTATACTGAGGCTTGGATACTCCCGCAATTTCAGGGGGCAGCCAGTATGCAGACTTGGCAGTATTTAATCCTGGAAGTCCTGGCTTTTGAGAGCTGATGGAGTGAATATCCCGCTGATACCAAGCGTCTGAGATCTTAGGGACGATTTCACCCGTGGGCTCCCGGAACAAGAGAATGTTCCCTGGATGAATATCTTGATGAGCAATGTTCTTGTTGTGCAGAAAGTTGAGCGCATCTAGCAAGTCCCTTGTCCAAGACCGTACTTTGCCAATCTCAATTTGCCCTGCAAGTTCCAGCAGCTCTTCCAAAGGACCCTTTTCTGCCAAAGGCGTCAAGACACTTACGGTCCATGCATTTGCAACGGTTGGATCAGTAGCAAGGCCAGCTTGAACCTTAAAGTCCAAAACTTCAACAAGATGGCGGTGGTGAACTCGCTTCACGTTCTTCAGTTCTTGCAGACGAGACTCGATGCTCTGCAGTTGTAGCTTGAAGTCTTTGGAGTCCTTACTTGTGGTGCGCAAGATGGTTTCTTTGAGGGCCATTGTCAGGCTGCCTTGCCCATTAGCCAGGACAGGCCTGACTGTGTAAACGACTGACACAGGTCCTTGACGCGGATCGCATTTACTCGCAACGGCCTTGAAGATGATTGTGTTTCCCGACTTATCCGTAGCATTACAGAACTGGTCGAACTCGATGACTTCTTCCGTCTCGGTGCTTGCGGTAAGCTGCTGGGGAGTATGGCCATTGGGACGGCGCTTCGACTCCTTGGCCTTTTGTCGTTGTCGGTCGATCTGTTGCTGAAGCATCTCGGCCATGACACGTTCCTCCTCCTGGGTTTCTTCCATCTTCTTGCGCTCTGCTTCTTCCTTCTTCTCTTGCGCTAACTTTGCCATCGAAGCTTCGTGTCGTTCTCGCTCTTCTTCGAGAGAAGGGAGGTGTTTGCCGTCTGCCTTTGCTTGCGCAGCATCCTCAAGAATGTCACGAACACCCTCGACAATCTGATCGATCATCTCTTGTTCATCTTGGGCAAAGATCTTGGGTTGCGTCTCGATAAACTTTTGGATCTTGAACTGGGTGACTTCTTTAAGATCATAGTCCTTCAAGGTGATGAGCGGGGGTGATTTCGGGTACGTGGCGGTCATGACAAAGCTCAGGGTGCAAGCAAAGTCTTCATCTTTTGATGATTTTATTCGTATATCAAAGTTTGGTTCTGTTTTCTATAGGTCGTGAGCTTCGGGTGCTCTCGGCGGGGAGCTCGAGGGGGACGTCTTGGGACTCTACCTTCCAGGCGCTGTGAGTTCCCGCATGCATAACGAAGTCGTCGCCATAGATAGCCTCGAGAGCGAGCAGTTCGGTTTGTTGTAGTTCTTCATATTCAATTTTGTTGGTGACCTCCGGACTCGCGGCGGGTTGGAGGTCGGGAAAACTTGACTCATTGGTGTTGTTATCGAGTTTCAAGGGCGTCTTCCATACCCCGGGTTGTTGTTTCCACGCCATGGCTGCGTAGGTAGTGGAGGGTTCCAAAAGAAGAGTCAGTCACAGCAAAAGCCGTGACACTCTACAGGGAAGAAGCCATGACGGCACGTATTGTACTAGAAAATATTGAATAAAAAAAATGGATGTGTATGAAGACATCCGGATGGAAGATAGAGAATTAAAGTATCTAAGCTATCTTATCCTCTGACGTCGCGCAAAAAAGCGGCGGGGTAGTTTATTTGCTGGCGGCCAGTTGTACCTGGCCTCCGAAAGGCGGTGTCCTTTCCATCGAATTACAGGCGGCCACAGGGCTGAAGAGGGGTTCGCAGCGGTTCTTGCAGCGCTGCACCTTGGCCAATTAGTACACTGAGCCGCCTGAACCGCTTCCAGGGTATGGACGCCCCTTGATCCGATGTCAAGATGATACTTGAAATTTATAGTTAGGGAATTCCAAGTGGTACATCAATAAGCTACCAGCTATCTAAGCCATGGTCTGTATGTAGTATTTTGCTACTTATTGATATTGTTCGTTACAAGATACCACTCACTTAAACAATTAAGCTTAGTACCTGTGCTCTTCAGGAGGTATTGGAGGGGTCGGGTGCCACCAAGAAATGCCGACAGGGGTGCAAGGGTCTGTATTGGCGGGCATGATCTGCGACAGGCGAAAGTAAACATAGAAAGTCCAATGTCAACATTGGCATCTATTTCATCCAATCTCATCTTGACAACACGATCAACAACAACAAGCGAATTGGCAGGATAAATGTTGCCATTTTTTCGCTCATGATCGCGAATGCGAACTCTCCTATTTAATTAACTAGCCAGCGATCCATTTCCTTGTCCACCCGCAACATTTCAAGATGTTGGGTTGGATGTTAAGACGCGGTGAGGACGCGCCAAACACAGTCGACGACGGAGGTTTGCATCAACTGTTCCAAACTTTATAGTCAAAGTCGCTGATTCAATCAGATACCACCCAGATTGATCAACCTGATACTCCCGCCCCCGTTTTCGCCGCAAGAGCGTTTAAAAGCGCCTTGTTTGGAACCCCAGCGCGCCCTAGCAATCAGGCTACAAGAGCAAAGGATAAGAACAACAAGATAGACCAGGAATCTCGAACACCACAGCGACCCCAAGGGATCCTTTTGACTCCAGGCACGGGTACTACGAGACGAAAGCGCGTATCCTTCGGACAAGATGTCAAGAAAACCAACAACCCAAACAAAGAGATTGAGCCGCGTCAGCGCACGCGCCTGAACGACGCTCTGGAGAAGGCCTCTAAATCGACGGTCCAGAAGAACGAAACGCACCAGGAGCAGGACGATTCATCAGATGAGTGGGAAGAAGCCGACGATGAGGACTTTTGCACACACGACATCACAGTCGACCTAAACGAGCCGCATTCGCAATCAGGCAGATACTGGAAAGAAGAATTCGAGAAATACCACCAGGATGCAAAGGCCGAGATGGAGAAATTGCTCAAGTATAAGCAACTAGCAAAGTCCTACGCCAAACAGAAGGATGCAGAGGCGATTGACCTCGCAGTCAAGCTCAAGGAGGAACAGCAAAAGGTCATTGAGATGGAGAAGCAGATTGCCGACGGCGCCTCCAAGATCGCATCGAAACGAGGAGACCGGGCCGACGAGGTCAGTTCAGAACTTTTGTCAACACTCACGAAGCAAACTGCATTGGCTGTGCAATATCGGACCCGTGTACAAGAACTCGAAGACCAACTCGAAGAATTCCTGCGGGAACGAGAAGAGGATCCGGATTTCAACAACCGCAAGCGACGATCAGCAACATCACCTAGGACCCAGAAAACCCTTATCGAGACGCAACGAGAATTGAGACGAGCGCGTATGCAGGTCAAGGAAGTAGGCGAACTTCGAGAACAGGTCTCATCCTTGAAGAGCCAACTTAGAGAAGCGGAGAAGCGAGCTTCAAAAGCCGAGACAAAGAACGATGCGAAGAAGAATGCGCCAGAAACAGAAAACGAACCGTTACGTGAGGGATCACGAGCGCAAGAACTACGAGCCCAGCTTCGCGAAGCCAGAGAGGAAACAAAAAAGAAGGACGAGGAGTTGCGCCAACTGAAGCAGGAGTTTGAGACGTACCGAAACGAAACTCAAGCTCACAATGCGGACACGAATGGAGTGCTGGAGCGGGCGCATACTAAGATTGCGGAACTTAAGAAGGAGATAAGGACGCTGAAGGCTGGAGATCACGAGCATCATGACTATGCGGCCCGGCCCAAGAGCTGGCACGTTCAAACAGACGCAGATCATCTAGCAGAGGAAGACCCCAAGCCCAGGAACGCGGCACTGGAGGAGAGTGCCGGAGAACGAAAGCGTGACATGGCGCGCCGGAGCTTCGACTTGGATGACCTAGAAGGCGATTCGATGGAGCTCAAGATGACAGATCCTAACGTACCTTCACTCCGTCAGAAGTTCTACGAGGATGCTGTTCCGAAGGTGACTAAATCAGACATCGGTACATCAAACCCAGCATCGTCGAACCTTGGCAACAAGCCAGATATTGGTCGGCCTAGGTGGCAGCCATTTGTTCCGCGATCGCCAAGGAACAGAGCATATCTGGGCGAGGAGATTACCAAGCGCATCGAAAACGGAGGCATAACTCCCAATCGACATGATTTTGAGGATATTGCTGCCCCTGATTTACCAGCGCTTGCCAAATCAATTGCCCACTCCAAACGAAGTGTTTCTGAAGAAAAGGCAGACGAGAAGATCGACTTGTTGCAGGATCATTATGCGCGTCTGGGAGGCCCAGACCCGAATAACAGCACGTTCATGGCCAACACGTCAAAGAGCGCACTACCTCCTGAGCGCAGAGCTGCAGCCATCGCGCGAATCGAGCAAAGAATGGCGGAAAAGAAACGGGCGCGCGGGAGGAAGGGATTCGACAAGGAGAACGTTCGGCCTTGAGACGGATATTGCAAGAAGAGATACCTCGGTTATGAGTAAGAAAACTGAAGTAATGCATTGATTGATAATTGTACGTCGATCAAACACTGAAATTGGGTTGGCATTGGCATGGAGTTTGGTCGATTTTTTTGATAAATATCCTTGTATTGGATTTACATGATGATGGTTGTCATGGTTTTGATAAGTAGATTTTAGTCAAAAGTTCGAGAACGGTCTTATCGCTCAGTCCGAGGTCATAAACAACGAGCGATTTTGAAGCTCAACTTAACTCAACTTATCTCTGTAAAATTAATATTCTCTCACTCATGGCTTCAACAATGCTTGCTCAGGATTCTGCTCATATCCTTCAGGATGAGATTTTTGAATTAGAAAAGCGTCTAAAAGACGCAAAAGCGCGTCTCAACCAAATACATCCTTCGCCACCACCATCCCCATCTCCAGTTCGTAAGTAAAGACATCCCTGTAGATAAGGAGTCTAAGCTCATACAATACCAGTTCACAATGATGCAGCAAACCACTTTTTACTTCTTCTCTCAGATTCGGCACTTCCTTTAGGTTCATTTGCTTTTAGTAGTGGTCTAGAGTCTTATCTGGCTCACGAACCTCGTTCGGCGTCTTTTACCTCCTTTCTCCCCAAGTCATTATCGTCTTTCGCTGCGACAACACTCCCCTTTGTTCTTGCAGCACATCGCAACCCAGAATCTCTTTCTGAGCTGGATGACCAACTCGATGCTGCAATCATCTGCACTGTGGGCCGAAGGGCTAGCGTCGCTCAGGGTCGCGCATTACTAGGAATCTGGGAACGCTCGTTTCGTGCGAGTTGTCCAGACGTTGATGGTCGTGTGCTGACAGACTATGCAGCACTGCTGAGGAGTGAGAGCCAAAAAGAAGTACCGCTCGTCTCTGGACACTTGGCGCCGCTATTTGGAGCGATATGCGCTCTGGTCGGACTAGACTTGCGACAGACGGCGTATGTCTTTATGCTAAGCCACGTCAAGGCGTTGATATCTGCTGCAGTGAGAGCGAGTGTTTTTGGGCCGTATCAAGCGCAGAAGGTGTTGGCTGGACAGCAGGTACAGAGGATGATTGACGATATGATTGATCGGGAGTGGACGACTCCTGTAGAAGAAGCTGGACAAACGATCCCTCTTGTTGATCTGTGGGTTGGACGGCACGAGGTATTGTATTCTAGGATATTCAACAGCTAATTGTTGTGTGCTGTTTGTGGTATCATTATTGTTATGTAATATCTATGCATTTATTAGAAGAAATCAAAACGCCTTGTCCTATTCCTCATCGCTGTCGCTACCGTATGCCACCAAAGGTCCTGTTGAAGCCGCGGTCTTGGGTTTCGATGCTACCGATACCTTGGCCTTGTTGAGAGCCGCCAGGGTGCTGCCTGAGAAGATGCCACCAGTCTCCTGAGGTTGTTGCTCTTCCACTTGCGCTGGTATCTCGCTGGCCTCTCCATTCTCAATCATCGGTCGTTCCTGGTATTCGACGTGAAAGCCCTCTCGTCCCAAGGGGTTGACGGCCTGGGCACCTCGAGCAAAGTGGACCTCGTCAGGCGCTTCATACCCTTCAAGGCCATAGCTACTCTCGATCTTCCTTCTCTTTCTAGATTCGGGGTCTTTGCCTTCGATTTCGGCGACGAATTCTGCAGGGAGTGCCCTGCGAATAGCCTCAGCGGCCTGCTCTTCGATTTTGCGCGCCTCTCGCGCTTGAGCCATGGGGTTGGGGTCGGCAGTTGCCCAGCGAACGTTAAGAACCTCCTCGTGGTCAAGGGATTGGTGCGCCATGGCCTCTTTGGCGAACTCGGCGTTGGCTTGGTTCACGTATGTGATGAATGCGACACCTCGGGTGTTGAGAACGCGAACTAGTGTTTCGTTAGTAATATGTCAGTTGCATGGTCTGAATAGAACTTACTGCGTTCAACAGGGCCCCATTCTGCAAAGTGTCGCGCCACAATCTCTTCAATATCATCGGTGACGTGAATCCTTCCCACGTAGACAGTTCTGTTTTGCCTCATGAAACTTCCCACACCACCCATATCATCCCGGTAATCGGAAAACTTGTCGCGTCCGAAACAATCGACGTTGGGGTTGAAGTGGTCGTAGGGGCCCGGGAGCCTGTGAAGAAAGTCGCAGTCCTGGCCCTTGGGGCAGATTCCGCGCGCAAAGAACAGACAAAAGTAGCTTCCAGGTAGCGCGTCGGCTTTGGTGAATCCGCTGTCCTTGGAGACATTACAGCGACCCTTGGCCTTGGTCTTGGAAAGGTACTTGTCTTCTCGGTCGCCGCCAGACCATTTGTTATACCAGATGTTGAAGATTGTACCGGTTTGAGGAGGAGGTTCTGATGTGATGAAATCGGGATCGACTTGGGCTCGCGCGGGTCGCTTCTTTTTGCGAATGATTTTCTTGACAACCTTTTTCCCAGTTGGCGCTGCGACTTCAGTATTTGTTGTCGCTACAGCCATCTCTTGTCCTTCTTGCTCGGCGACCGGCGCCGTCTCAACTTGTTCTACTACGTCGGCCATTTTTTCGAATGCGGGAAATTAAATTGTCGAAAAGTTGTTGATGGCGACGCGACGTTGCCTCGAGAACCTGTGCTGATGATGCAAGGCTACAAAAGATTCTGGGGGAATATGAAGCAGCAAAAAGGGAAGGCGGTGAATACGACATGCCGCAACTGTGGAGCTCCATTTTTGGATTCTGCCACGACTTGATCAGGCCTCTCTGAACCCCCCACTCATGATTTGAATCTTGAATGAGCGCTGAGAAGTTGAGACTTATACCCTGTTTTAGTTGCCTTTTCTTTACTAGACTCTTTTCAGAGACGCATCGGCGTCTCAAACCACCGGCAAGATGGTGAACATTACGGAAAAGATCAAGGAGTGAGTCCAAACGTTGATATGATGGCGGGGCATCACTGACATGGAGATAGGATTGAGGATGAGATGAAGAGGACGCAAAGTAAGCAATCCCCATCATGCTATTAGGAGACACGTATCGGAAATATGGTCATATGCTGCTTCAGGAGTCGAAGGACAAGGTCTATAAGTGGCCAAGCCTAGGTCATCCTGAGATTTTGAGGCTACATCAGACCTGGATATGAAACCAATCATCGCACTGCTTTAGTACTGGCTCTTGTTAAATGTATACTGACTTTGTCTTAGAAAACAAGGCGACTGGTATGTACTCATGGTTAGTACCTCATTTGGTGGGCTGTGATGTTAACAAAACTCAGAATATCATTTGGGTCTATTAAAAGGGTGAGTTCAGCAGCGCTAACTCGACGTCTTCATTATATCATAGCGTCGGGACTGTCAGAACATAGCATACTAACCATACTAGAAAGCTCGCTCGACTAAGAGCACAGCTTCTGGAGCCTGGCCCCGGAGCTGGAGGCGGTGGTGGCTCGGGTTTTGATGTCAGCAAAAGTGGTGATGCCCGAATTGCCCTTGTCGGTTTCCCATCAGTAGGAAAGTCGACATTCCTATCCAAAGTCACCAAGACACGGTCAGAGGTCGCCTCTTACGCTTTCACGACATTGACAGCCATTCCTGGTGTGCTAGAGTATGGCGGTGCTGAAATCCAACTTCTCGATCTTCCTGGTATCATTGAGGGTGCCTCTGAGGGCAAGGGTCGAGGACGACAGGTTATTTCAGCGGCCAAGACGAGTGATCTCATTCTCATGGTTCTGGACGCTACCAAGAAGGCAGAGCAAAGAGCGCTGCTGGAGGCTGAACTGGAGGCAGTCGGTATCCGTTTAAATCGAGAGCCACCGTAAGTAACTAACCGAGAAATTCTTGAATTCCTACTAAAGATGAACTATCAGCAACATTTATCTCAAGGTCAAGAAAGCAGGTGGCATGAAAATCACATTCCAGACGCCTCCCAAGAACCTGGACGAGAAGATGCTCTTCAACATCCTGCGTGACTACAAGATCCTCAACTGCGAGGTTCTTGTTCGCGATGAGTACGCCACGGTCGACGACTTTATCGATGTCATCATGAAGGACCACCGAAAATACATCAAGTGTCTGTATGTCTACAACAAGATCGACAGCGTCTCGCTCGACTTTCTCGACAAGCTGGCACGCGAGGACCATACCGTTGTGATGAGTTGCGAGCTGGACCTGGGCATCCAGGATGTTGTGGACCGGTGCTGGAAGGAGCTCAAGCTGATCCGCATCTACACCAAGCGCAAGGGTGCTGATCCTGACTTTGATGAGGCGCTGATTGTGCGTAGTAACAGCACTATCGAGGACGTTTGTGACCGCATTCACAGGACTCTAAAGGATACGTTCAAGTACGCGCTGGTATGGGGTGCCAGCGCAAGGCATGTTCCTCAGAGAGTTGGCCTGGCACATCCTGTAGCGGATGAGGATGTGGTGTACATTGTCAGCGCCTGGAAAGCATAGACATATGCCGCTATATCATATAGAACACAAAATGAAAAGCCGTCACTTCCAAAGCTTGAAAAGTTAAAAGTTATGTTTCCATGGGTTAAAATCGTACATAAAACGACCATCAGAAAAGAAACCAAGCCAAGTCCGGCCCAGTCCAGTCATTGCATCATGTCATTACAAGCCAAATTTCCATGTCCTGCATCACCAATGTGTGAGCGTGTATGTATGTCGAGTGAACCCCAAACGCCCTAAACCTGACCTCCAGCGGTACTTATAACACCGCGGGCTAGCAGCCACTAGCAAAGAAAAACAAAGATGCATCCATGAGACATGGCTATGCTGTATCCGAAGAAAGAAAAGATGCTGCAGAGGGTTTTACAGCTAGATGGTGGCCTTGGCTGGTGCAGGCTTTGCGCCGAAGGGGTTGTCGCCTTGGAGCTTCTTAGTGCTCGCTTGGGCGAACAAAGACTTGGGCTTTGCTCTGAGAGAGATGTTAGTTGATGTTTAGGTGAAAGAAGGAGGAGGGATACGAACTTGCTTGCGTGCTTGTTTCGCAGGGCGTTGATCTTTTGAGAGCAAGGGCTCATGATGTTGTCGGACGGCGAGACATACTTGGTCGTCCTATCTCAAGGTTAGCCACAGATGCCATATTTGATACTAACTAGATGATGCACTTACGTATCGTCCTCGGCCATCTTGGACTGGAAAACCTGACGGTGGTACTCCATGCTCTTGACATCCTTGGCAAGAGGCTGCTCAACCATGGGAGCGTTAACGTCCTTGTCTCCGAGAACCATGATGAAAGTGTTGTAAGAAGTAGTATGAACTGTTGTGGAAGTAGGCGAGAAGAGATGAATATTGAGTGATGAGAGAGAAGAGATAGATTTGTGATAGCGGTTGTTTGATTTGAGTGATTGAGTGAAAAGAAGCAGTTGGGATGGATGAAAGGTTCTTTAATGTAAGGCAGTGCTTCTATGAAATAGCTTGGGTATCGACCATGCACAAATTTAACAAGGGAAGTAAACAGTTGACGGGGCAACGCACTTAAGAAAATTGCATGGATCATGGATGGCAACAGGGACCCGACTCGGACCCATGACGTTTGTGTTTTAGCGGACAAGCCGCTAGAATGGAATGGCCTGGACTCCACTGTGAGAAATGGCACGCTCAAGCCTGTATTTTGGCGGGAGTGATGTGAATACCGCATCATTCACTATAACAAAGAATGGCATGACGGAAAAGCCAGGGGGCATGTTCCGAGGGTGTATTTTAACGGTGGTGCATTGCTTAAGCATGAGCGTTGAGACGGCACCCAATCGAGACTGAATCACTACAATACTTGAAACAGATATAGACAACGAAACATTTACTATAACTCGACTTGTCATCGTCCAGTTGTTAATAATTGTTGGTCTTATACATGGATATATGAGGGAGTGGTCATATTCGAAGTAATATCACAAGATAGTAATAATATCGGCTAGAGAAGCCAACTCCTATCACCGAATCAAGGGGTTGGCCAAATCCGAACATAACATGTAATAATAAATCATACAATTTTCAATGCTAAAACATGACGGTCACTCACTGCTACTACTCATGCAGCCACCCTTAGGCCTAGCTACCTACTTAGTCAAGCAAACAAACACCGACTATGCTCCACTGCTCACTCTGACAACCGACTATGGCCCATCATAATGACCCCAAGCCTACAACTTCGCAGCATGCTTTATCCTAGCTCCAGGCTGACTCCTCTCAACCCCATACTGCTTCAACAACTCCTCTGACTTGGCCCTCTGCCTTATAATAGTAGCTGTCGCCTCAGCACTGCGCTTGTTCTCATTCTTTCCCATCTGCTGCAGATGCACCTCATCCGGTCCATCGGCCAACCGCAATGTCCTAATGCCTGCCCACATGTACGCGAGCGGCGTGTCCTGCGAGACGCCAGCTCCTCCGTAGGCCTGGATAGCGCGGTCGATGACATTGAGCGCCGTCTGGGGAATGAGAACCTTTGCCTCGGCGATTTCTTTGAGGGCCTTCTTGGGGCCTAGCTCGTCCATCTTGATGGCGGCGTTGAGAACGATGAGGCGTGCTGCGTCAATCTCGATACGCGATTTGGCGATCCATTCGATTATAACGCCGTGTTCACGGAGGAGTTTTCCAAAGGGTTTCTTGGACTCGTCGTTAACGCGGAGTAGCATCCAGTCAAGAGCACGTTCGGCCTGGGCACGTATTAGAACATGAACTCAATAGTAAAGGTAAAGATACACTTACAGCGCCAATGCTGCGCATAGCGTGATGGATTCGGCCAGGTCCAAGACGACCTTGAATAATCTCAAATCCTCGTCCCTCGCCGAGGACAATGCTGGACACGGGTACTCTTACGTTGTTGAACGTAAGATGTCCATGACCATGGGGCGCATCATCGAATCCATAGACCTTGAGCATGCGGTTGATGGTAATACCAGGTGTATCAGCCGGCACCAGAACAACCGACTGCTGACGGTAAGGGTCCTTGTTACCAGGATCCGTCTGGCCCATGACGATGTAGATCTTGCACCTGGGATCACCAGCACCACTAGACCACCACTTCTGACCGTTGAGAACATACTCGTTACCCTCACGACGAATGCTCAGCTCGATATTCGTAGCATCCGACGAAGCAACCTGAGGCTCTGTCATGAGGAATGCTGAGCGAATCCTGCCGTCCATGAGTGGCTTCAACCATTGCTCCTTTTGCGCTTCGTTGCCATACTTGGCCAGCACCTCCATGTTACCCGTATCGGGAGCCGAGCAATTACACGCCTCAGAGGCGACGTGTGAGCGACCGAGCCACTCCGCCATGAGGCCGTACTCGAGGTTGGTCCAGCCGGGCGATTCCTTGTAGTGGCCCTTAGGGAGGAACATGTTCCATAGGCCCAGCTTGCGGGCCTTGACCTTGAGGTCTTCAACGATAGAGGGGTGGCCTTCCCAGCGCGCATCGCCCTGGCCGGTTTGAGCTTCTACGACAGGATCGGCTCTGAATGGGGGTTAGTTATGGTCTCGCATGTGTAAGAAGGTGACTGACGGGATGCATTCTTCTTCGACAAACTTGGCGACGAGGTCGATTTGTCGCTTGGCAGCATCGCTGACGCGATTGACAGCCTAGATTGTCATTGTCAGTCTGGAGTTATTCTCAGTTGACAGGGGATGAGGCCACTTACAATGGCTGGGATTCTCGCCGACATGGTTTCTGTGTTTAGTTGTCGACTTTGAAATGACGATTACAGTAGGTAGAGTGTAGAAAGGGAGAAGAGTGTCACAAGCGTAAAGACAAGTATGAACAACAACTTTCCTAGAATTGATGCAAATATGAAGGAAAGAAGAAGGGGTTTCCCCAGATATAGCCAAAAGATATTAATCTAATTATACCTAGATACCCCAGGTTTGCTAACAAACTCCAACTTCTCCGCATCCAATATCGAATGTTGATTAAAAAGAAGCCGAGGCTCATTTCTGCCGACTTTGCTCCTTTGTCCTCTCACAGTTCGACTTTCTCCAAGTGGGGAGCTGAGAAATCTGGGGTACAAGCCTCGGGCCTCAGTGGGTCCATGCCGAGGAGCTTCATAAGCTTGACGGTCCGGTTGCGGCTATGAAACAACGGAAGAAATACAATCTTGGTTAAGTATAGATCCTAATTACCTTGATCTCGTATCCGATACGAGTAATGAATCTATCACGTCTCGGCCGAGTTATGGCCTTTTAGGCTACGGATTTCACTTATAAGGTTGGGCCTACTCGAGCTTATAAGCAGAGTAGATAACTTCAAGTTCACAACCAGCTCACATCAGATTCACACTCAAAAGCCAGCAAAGAATATTCAAAAGAGAGAACAAGTCGCATCCATGTATGAACACCAACGAAAAAAAAAAAGACTAAACCCGGCTGCCTTGGTATGCTACACCCAGACAATAACAATCCTCCATCGCAGAGGGAAAACAGCCCTCCTCTTCAATCAACACCGTCACATGTCTCATCCAATCCACATGACATCGTGTACCCCTATGTCTATCAACCCTTTAACAGGCGCAGCCATCACGGTCGTTCTCGATGTGGATGTTAATCGGATCATCAAAGTCTCCGCTAAACTCTTCAGACTCTTCTTGGGCCAGGGCGTTACGGGCAATCACTAAAGATTGTTAGTCTAGATAAGAGTTTTGCAAGTTTCGGAAATACGCACCCTCAAAAGCCTGGTCGATGTTGATGGCCTCCTTAGCACTCGTCTCAAAGTAGGGGATGTCGCCCTTGGACTGGCAGAAGGTCATGGCCCTCTTGTTGGAAATCTTGGCAACGTTAGATAATCTCAGCCAACTGGGATTGGGGAACTTACCACTCGCTTGCTCTCCTCAACATCAATCTTGTTACCGAGCACGACCTAACCACTGCATTAGCGCAACTTCTTGACCCAGCTGAATAAACCACTAACAAATGGGAAGTTGGGAGGGTCTCGAGGAGAAGCCTGAATTAGAAATTCGTCTCTCCAGCTGTCGAGCGCCTCGAAACTCTTGGCATTGTTGACATCGTAGACTAGAACGCAGCAGTCGGCACCTCGGTAGAAAGCCACACCCAGAGACTGAAATCGTTCTTGACCGGCCGTATCCCAAAGCTACCAAATAATCAGTCTTCTGTTTCTCGAGGCTGAATGTTTGTGTCCTTGTCCTACCTGCATGGTAACTTGTCGATCATCGACCAGGACCTCTCGAGTCAAGAAATCGGCTCCGATGGTAGCCTTGTAGCTTGCGCTGAACTTCTTGTTGACCTACAAAACACAAAAACACGGTATCAGCATCGCGGGAATTCGTCCGGAATCAGGTGGCGGTGCGCACATATTGGTTCATCAAGCTGGTCTTGCCAACACCGCTATCGCCCAGGATGATAACCTATTTTTGCTTTCGTATCAATATTCAAGCTCCCGGAAAAATCTTGGCGAGGTTTGTATCATCTCGCACCTTGAGAAGGACCTTCTTTCGAGAAGACATGGTGAGTTATCGAAGAAAGTATTGCTCAATGACGTTATCTCGAGCGTTCGAAACGCAATGATCGAAGCGCCGTCGCTCGTCTGGCCTTGAGAGTCTAAGTACTCTCCTTTGGCGTCGCAGAACTTCTTGCGGAAGCTTCTAGCACTGTAGTTGATATGGTAAAAAGCCTGTTGTGGGAAACGGGAGGAGGTTGTGTTGTTTGGAGATGGCAGCAGTAGATGACGGTGGAAGGTACCAATGTCGCAGCCTTGCCCGTCGCTCGAGGTGATGTCTTCATGCTAAACCACACGTAGCCTAGTGGCATGCATAAGTTGAATAGTGGGGTCTCATCCGTGGTTTGTGCAACCCCACGTGACATCATATGCACCTCTATCATGCGACGTTGAACTTGTAGATTCGGGATACGATCATTTGTTGAGATTCGACCTAATGAACAAGTGAGACCTCATGGACTTTTCACCGAGGCTGAGACGGCTGAATAATGGCGGATGACAGTCTTCTTGACAAGGTTCACGCTCTGAGCGATCTCGAGCTGGCCTTGCTTCTCTGTCTAATCAGTCGCGAACACTGTCTCGTCAGCACACCATCCGATGCTATCGACGACTTAATACAGGAGCTACAGCTTGTAGCTACAAAGACTTTCGGTCTCAGCTGGGTTGTTATCAACTGTACACCCTCTACGACGCTCGAAGATTTTGCATCCGCTCTTCTCCTTAGCAACCCGGCCTCGCCCCCTGGACACTCTCCCACGGCTTTACGCAACCCAGATTCATACTTTACGTCAAGGCCATCAACGTCTCATCCTCGTACATCGCCCAGCCCTCTCACCCCCGGTGGAGCTTTCTCCTCTCGAATAGCCAACGTCGTCTTTGCCAAGAACCTCGATCGAGCACCACAGGCTGTCCAGATCCAGGCTTTGGAACTCTTGCGCACGCGTCGCATCTTTACCCGAACATCCGTACAGACTGCTCCTAAGCAGTTCGTTTTCATTCCTGTATTAGAAGCAGCGAGTGGAGGCTCGGCTCGTGTCACGGCGCACTTGAACGACTTCTTATATATAGCCTATTGGCACGATCCTCAAGATGGATTCGTGAATCTGGATGAGGCAGATGTGGGTGATAATGCTGACACCGCGTCAACGGGCAGTGTTGTGAAAAGGGGTCCTAGTGATGAAACAGCCTCTAATCCACCTTTAATTGTCGAATCCGTATGTCTCCATTTGAACTCTCCTTATCTGGCCGCTTACCATATTGCAGGACATTAGTTATCTCGGCACACTCAGTAAACAGGCACAGGTCGACATCGAGGTAACCCGCTACCAGATGAATATTGTCTCATTCCTCCGCATGCATAGAGCCGTTGCTGGCGGTATCAGTCCGACAGCCACAAAACACTTCGGTCAGCTAATGCGCTGTCTAGCTGCATTGCACCGTCTAGACTTTGTAACGCCAGCTCTTGTTGGCCTTGCTGCCCGTAAGATCTACCTACACCGTATCCAGCTCACTCTCCCAGAGAAAGAGAGGAGTATGCAATGGGGCAGCAGAGTAGAAGCTGTAGAAGCATTACTAGAAGATATTGGCCCTGAGGATGTCGTGGAAGATGTCTTGGGCATGGTGACCGCGCCGGTATAAGGCGGGCACCGATGTATTAATAGTTCTATGATAATCTACACGTCATGACAAGTCGAGGACTCCTGTCCTCCCAAAAGCCAGTCAAGGCTTGCAATCTAGCCCATCTTTTGTTCATGATGCTGATGGCCCGTTGCGGTCATTTTCGCCATATCCCAAAATTGTCGTTGTCGTTTCAAAAGAGCCGGTCTAATAAAAAGAAAAAGGTCATGCAGCCCCATCAACGCCTTGAACCACGCTGTATACTTTAAGCAATCTGTTTGACCTTGCATGACCAGCCAGAGCCACCCTCAAGAAGAGGCAAGCTAAAATTATGTTAGCATAAGAACAAATGAGAAAGAGATCATGGAAATCTTACCTAGCACCGAGACACCAACCGAGCTCGTTGCCCTTGATCTTCTTGGCAATCTTGACCTCACGGTCAATGGGCATGTCGTAGCCAGAGTGTAGCAGGGCCATCATAAAGTTGAGGTCCAGGCAGTGGTCAGGTCGGTCCTCCAGCTCGGCCATGGCACCGGGGACGGTGGTGAAAACATCCCAAGCGTCCTTGCCCATGCAGACAGTGTTGGTAAGGTCGTGCATCTCACGGAGAGTGAACGAGTCGGGCATACCAAGGGGCTTGGTACGGTCGAAGAAGTAGGAGAAGATGTAGACATCCTCCTTGGTGAAAGTCTTGGACAACAGAGGCTGGTGAATACCGTTGAAGGAGCAGGGAGCGAGATCGCAAGCCTTGTCCTTATTAAGAATCTTCTCTGCCAGGTTTCGGCACTGAGCAGGTGCAGGTTGCGAGGGGCCAGTGAAGGTGACCTGAGTCGGTTCATCGCTGCCATCAAGGGTGACATTGACGGCCTTGGACATTCCGGGGGCGATGCAAGGATGAACGATAGGCTCCTTCACCCAAGCTTTATCAGCGCCCTTGACCTCGGTGAGGTCCTTGATCAAAGCGCTGTGGATAGCCTCACGAGCGGCCATCAGGCCATAACCCAAATGAGAGTGCTGGTAGAGCTCAAAGTGACGACCACCAAAGTTAAGATCATACTTGTGGTCACCGTCAGCGAGCTTCTCAGGCATACCACCATCAGCAGCGCCCTTGAAGGTAGGCTCAAAAACGATCTGAGTAGAACCGCCACCAAGATCAAAGACAGCAGCGGTCTCGCTCAGATCAGGGCCACCAATCTTGCCAAGGAGGTAGTTGGTGGTGATCCAAGCATAGACACCCTCAAGAGAGCCATCCATGATAACGACGCCCTCCTTCTCCTTGTCGACAACGGGGAAGGGGTAGTCGACTTCGAGGTGTCGTCGGACTTCGTCGAGAATAGCCTGGGCGGGCTCAGGACCAATCATTCGGAGACCAGCGGTGGCCTTGACGGCAACGGGAGTGCAACCCTTGAGGGCGTCGGGAACGGTATCCATAGCGACCTTCATGAGGGGATCAAGACTCTTGGCAGCGGCCACAGGGTCGCCCTTATACTTGCTGAGGCCGCCGACCTCCTTCTCGGTCATCTTGAACTCTTCATGCTCGAGCTCGGGAGTAGGGCCGCAGTTGTTGAACTTGTAGACGTGGATTCGCGAGCCAGTGCTGCCGGCATCGATCATGAGAACGTACTGGACGATGGGCTTGTCCTTGGAGTAGGATTTTGTGCATCGCTCGGTACCGTACGACGAATCTGAAGGAGACTGACCACTGTTGCCTTTGCTGGGATGGGAGACTGTGTTGTGTTAGTAGGCTGTAATGATTCTCTCGTCGACTGCTACTACTACCTCCACCTGTCGTACCTTCATTGTACACTTCAACACCCTTGGGAGAAACAAAGTAAAAGAGGGTAACGATCGCAAAGACGATAGCGGCAGTCTTGATCCACCTAGTTCTCTGCGACTGCGTCATCCATGATTCCTTCATCCTTGCGAATATGCCGTGCCTCTTGGGCTTGAACTTGTATCGGTCTACTTTCTCGTGAGGATCGTAGGCGACGAACTTTGAGTCTGGCGATGTCGTTGTTCTCATGAGCGCGGGTCTCACGAGAAGAGATAAGATGCGATGCGATGCGCCCGGGGGGAGTAGTCTAATTAAAGAAGGACTCGGTCGGGCATCGGATGATTCGACCTATTTAGGGA
>JAATHB010000752.1:0-39660 GCA_014822075.1 Fusarium buharicum
TATTACCTGAGCTAATATGCAGCTAAATATTGTTTACTTAAAAGATTATTTAAATAGAAGAAATTAAATATTATTAAATCTCTACTTTTAACTGCTATAATTAAAATATAGCTTTTAGACTTTAAGGACTAGCTATTATAACCCTAACTTAATAATTTAGCTATTATAGTAATATACCTATATATAGTATACTGCTATATTAGCTAGATAACTATTAAGTCCTTTTATACTAAATATATTACTATTAGGATTAATATATTACTAAAGCTTTTAGAGAATACTTAGTTACTTAAGTAAGCAACTAACCCTATAGGTATTATATTAAATTCTTTATAAATAAAATTAGGCTACTTAAAAGTATTAATACTAGTATTTATAAAAATATTAACTACTGCTAAGCTATTATAATAGATAGTAATATATAAAGGCGCGCCCTATTATCTATCGGGTTTATTAATATTATCTGGAAGTAAAGTACTAAAAAGGTTTTATAGCTCTATAAGATTACCAGTAGTAATAGAACAATATAAGGGCAATAATCCATACCTTACGCTATTCTGTATCTCAGATAGATTTAAAATGGGCGGAAGAATCGATATGGTTTGATAGGAGTGAGTAATAAAGCGAGGAGTGAGAATATTTCCCCTTATGTTTAGAATGGATAAGTTCATCACTTTAGATACACTGAAGGATAATTTATTTATACCTACTTTAACTTATAAATCTTTGATGAAAATAGAACTTCGACGCCCAAGCATTTAGCTTGGTTAAGAAGTTATAACTCGTGCCAGAACGGCATTAAGAGTTATCATTCATCACCAGTGTTCCCTCATACCATAGCCTGATTTACAGCAGTCCGGGACAAAACAAACAAATCATTCACAACCTCACTGCCATTATCTGCTGCAAACAGTGAATCGAAACGTGAATTCTTATTCATACAATGATTACCATCAATCCTATCTCCATGAGAGGTCTCATCGAGCTGCCAACACCCACAGCCCTAACTATGCCCGACGATCACCTATCCATATCGTCTCACCCCCGCCAGAACTAATAAACAAAGCTTGCATAATATACTAAAGCCTGTATGCGATTTCCACGAAGCTTCATATCTGAAGTGCTCGTGGAAAGGAAGAAAGAAGTAAAAATGTTTGCCTCTCATAGAAAGAAATCATGGAATCTTGCGTTTCTCGCGACGCCCTTAACGCCAAATCTGTGTGTACCTTGTCAAGAGTCGCCTCCGCATGGAGCCTCCGCAAAAGTTTGAAATAAATAATAATGAGTCTCATGCAATCGTTGTCCCTGTATTCCAGTCCCCGGTGCTTTCGTCTATTGCAAAATACACTTCCAATCGCTTGGTGCTCAAATCTCGATCGTCTTCATGGGTTCGTCGGCCACCTCGGGCTTCTTGTCGTTCACCTTGGGGGATGGCTCCTCTTCGACCTTGAGGAGGTCGGATTCCACACGGGGAATGGCGGTAGCGCTGGGGACCTTGGCATCCTGGCTCTGTCGAGGAGTTCCAGTCTCCACGAGCTTGTCCTCCTCTATGAGCTTCTCGGGTTGGATATATGCGCTGGCGAGCTCGGGGATCGTTGCCTCCTCTGTTACCCTACTCAATGGAGTCGCTTTTCCGTAGCCGGGTCGAGGGCTGGCCAGAGGAGACGAGCCGCTGAGACGCTGCATGGACCTGCCTCGGGGCTCGCCATTCTCACCACCGCTGCCGTAAGGTGAAGAAGAGCGCGAACCAAGAGGAGAGTTGGGCTTGGGACCCATCGACCTTCGCTTGGAAGCAGCCCGTCGTCCGTACTTTTGGTCCATTCTCCATCGCAAGATGCTGAAATACGAGGGCTCAACTCGTGTCTCCTTAAACTCTCGCAGCTTGAGCTCGCTGGTCTCCTCGTCAACGTACCACTTGCCGCTGTTGAGGTCATCCGCGACGACAGCCAGGAAAGCAGCCCAGGAGCGAGCCACAACGTACTTTGTATCGTAGTCACGGCCAAAGAGGATGATCTGACCCCAATTGCCACCAGGGCCGGGCGCCAGATCGACAGCCAGGTTGTTGCCGCCCCAGTCGCGCACCAGGGGAATCCAGCTGGAGTGAGCATAGGCCTTTTGAACAGCGTTCGGGGGCACCGAGTCCTGGCGGGACAAAAGATCTTGTCGCCAGGGGCCAGGGCTGTTGCCAGCTGCGGCACCTTGCTTGGAAGAAGAAGCTTCGTTACTGCCGCCAAATGCCTTGGAAGGTGTGGAGGGCTTGTTGACCGAGGTCTCGAGCAAGTATTGGTGATTGACGGTCCTCCAGTTGTCCCATTCCTGTACAATTTCTTCGCAATCGAGCAACATGTGGCTAAAGATGATTCCAGTCGGCATTCCTCCTCTCTCCTGGCCATCATGGATCATAAGCGAGTCTCGGACATCCTGAGGAAGGGAGCAGTCAAGTTGGTGCTCCAGGTCGTTCAGATCGTTGTTGGTGGCACCCTCACAGAGCTGATCGAAAAGCTCTGGGTAGTTATCATCGGCCCATGAGTCTATGCGTCTCCAAGAGTGGGCGACTGGGGGAGCGGGTGGAAGGCCATCGGAAAAGTTCTGCATGGGCACGTCGCCAGGGCTTTGCACCTCAAACCCATCGCCTTGACTGACATTACGTGCGCTCATCGACCTCAGACCGGGGGAATAGGGGGCACTCGTGGGAGCGAATGTAGTACCATCAGGCTGGAGAGGCGAGGCTCGACCGTTGTTGTCGGAGTAAGGGGATGAGACATCGTGTTGGGAATCGGAAGCAGTGGCCACGCCTGTCATGATGCCACCCCGACCATTCTGGAGAGGGACATGGCGACCGGTTCGGTAAGGGGAATCGAATGAGGAATCTAGGAATTGTTTAGTCTGGAGGTTTCGAGGCATTGAGACGGTTGTCAGGGGGTGCGCGTACGCCTGTCATAGCTGGTCATGGTATGCCAGAAGGATCGAATAGTTGCACCGAAGCTGCGCAAAAAAAAGTGTCAGCGACAGTTGTCGTAATCAAGAGTGCCAGAACTTACGAGTTCGCCATGATGATGGCCGTTGGGGGGGCTCGAGACCCAAAGAGCGTTGGAAAAGGGTGAACGAGAGTCGGTTGCTAGGGGCGGGATTGCGACTGGGAGAAAAAGCTAAAGCGAAGAGCTGCAGCAGTTGCAGCTGTAGTGGCCCCTTTGACGATTACGGGGTTAAGACGATGCAATGCAAAGCAAAAGAAGAGAGACCGAGAGAGACAGAGAGAGAGAGAGAGCGACGGGAGCGACAGATGATGTTTGTTGTTGATGATGATGTAAAGAACAAGTCAAGAAGAGGAAGAAGATGTCCACCGAAAAGTCCAAAAAGCCCAATGTTGATTGTCCAATCCAAACTAATCCAGGGGAACGACCCGACTGTAAGAGGCGAGGTAGAGGCAGAGGGAGAAAAAGGTGGCTGCTCCGCTTGGACGTGTGGGGTCTTTTGCCGTAAGTTAGGTAGTGGGTGTAGTGGGTGTAGTGCGGCCCGGGGCCTTTTTCTAGGTGAGGGTGAGGGTGAGTGCTGAGTGCTGAGCTGTAATCTTAGGTAGCTTCCAGGTTGTCTTTTCTAGCTGCAATCTGGAAGATGTAGAGTCGAGATATAATAAATAAGGTGTAGAAGAGAAGAAAAAGTAAGAGGGTGGAAAAGACCCTGAGATGGAATGAAACAGCCAAGTAAGTACTTGAGAGGTTGGGTTTGTTATTATTGATTGATTATCCTAAGGTAGCCATGGATGAATTAGTACATGTCTCAATTGAAGTGCCAGCTGCTTATGGAGTTTTACATCAAAGACAATGTCAGTGTTGATGCAGTGCAAAAGTGAAGTGATAGGGGGTTAGTTAACAAATGGATACATAGGTTCAATCTAATCCATCCATTGGTACTGTAGCATTGAGGACACTGAGTGGCTGCTGGCAGATGAACAAGGGTACGGAGTTTGGCATAAAAAAGTTGGCATGGTATCACAGACAGCCCAGCCCAGTAGAGGAAAGGGGACCAACAGGAGAAGAGGCTCAGAGGACTGGATATTAGCTTATTGCCGAGATCGAATATCATACAGTGCTAGAGCTCATTTTCTAGAACACCTCTTCTTTTGCAGAGGTATTTGTTCTGCTGAACTTGTAAAGGTCTTGACTTGGGCATAGGTAAGTTTCATAGTTTAAATTTCTCTCATCTTTAGAGTTCACAAACTCAACCAAACGATTCATTCACTCTGATTACCTAACCATACATAGTTAGTTACCGCCCGTTACAAAAACTCCTGAATTTATCCCATGGATCCCATCCCATCCCCATTCCCCTGGGCCTAGTTTTAGTCCCCTCGGTTTGGGTTGAGACGGCCAGGCGAAAGCGGCCAGGCGGGGGGCTTGCATAAAGTACCTAGGTCAAGCTAGCACTGCAAGGTACCGCACCAGCCAGCTGACTATGGGGCGCTACATTTCCCTAGATTAGGTTCAGGGGCTCCCGAGTCGCAAATGACATTGCCGCGCATGGCATCAATGGACCAAGACAAGCCGCTGTAAAACGCCGTGGCTTTTTTCAGGGTCTTGAAGAGACGACCTTGGAATATTTGGTGGTGTAGTACAATGATATATTGATGACGATAGATGTAGAGAGAGACATCATAGCTGTGACTGCAACACCCAAAACTCCGAATTTGTGGGGGACCGTTGATCGATCGTTATCATCATCATGACCCTAGTTACTATTCACAATCAATTCCAGAGTCTAGACTCATTCAGGTCATCTTCACCTAAAAACTTGAAATAAAAATCACATCTCGCATCTGTTTGAGATACCTCATCCTTTCAATACTATACGAATCCCTCTATAGATCCATCCTGGCGAATTCTCCACTGCTAATACCCCCTTATCTCATCTCTCTTGACTCCAACTTAGACATGCAGTAGATATCCACAAACTCCATGGAAAAAATGGCCAAAAATACCTTGACCAATACGAGTAACTCTTCTATTGTTCTACAGCAGTATAATCCCTCGCTGACAGTCTCTCTTGTCTTTATGTCTCTTATCAGTTCCCAATCCTACAGCTTATAATCCCTGTTCCTAGCATGGATGGCACAAAATACAACCCCCTATTTCCTATTCTCTCATCCAAATCGTCATATCCCAAGGTGTTGCCACCTTCGGCTGCCTCTCGGCCATAATCTCACGGTTATCATCTCTCACAGCACCAGATTCAGAAACTGGATTTCCCCGCATCAATATCGTAACGCTTATATGTTGTATGTGTGTGATAGTAGCGTGCGTGGCCTAGCACTTGTTCCTATCTTCGGTTTCACAACATGCCATGATAAAAATATAATGCATCTTGATTTGCCTTTACTTATCACCTTGTGTCTACTCTTACGTCGCGTGGCTTGGCTCGGCATGGCAAACGTGTGTATCATTGTGCCTCAGTTTGTGGTTGATAACCAACTTGATTGCTTACTGAGACGAGCTATATCCAGTAGGCTTCTGGTCGTTCAACAAGTCGGCATTTGTCTCGTCTAGTCCTGATATCAAATATCCACATGTATCTGCCGCTATTATACACCCCAACTCAAGCAAACCTCAACTCCATCCCTAATTCTCATGGCATGTCTACACCTCAGCACATCTATGTCTGCCACATGTGCTCGCTCAGCCCAAGCAGCTTGTCCTGCATCTGCCTCTTGGCCGCCGTGGCAATTCCTCGCTCGGGATTTGCCATGGCCTCACTGTAGCAGAGCTCCACGAGCGCCTTGAGCTCATCGTACGAAAAGTTGTCTGGATCCTGCGCGCTGGTGCCCCGCTGCTGCTCCTTGTCCTCCTTTGCCTTCTCGACGATGGCATCCGCACCTTGTTCGTATAGCGAAAAGTAGTTTGCTGCACGCGCCAGGTCCACGCCTTCTTCCACGTTCTTCAGGTTCTGCTGGAGTACGAGGATGTTGAGTTGCATGCGACCGCAACCCTTGTCGTTCATGGGCGATGCCTTGCGTGCGTTGCTTACGAGGTAACAGTTGATGAGCAGCCCCAGACCTGTTCGGATAAACGCAATCTCCTTCTCTCTAAGGTATTTCACAATTGTCTCGTCAAAGAGCACCAATTCCGAATTGAGATTCAGAATCTGAGGATCAGGTTCGCTCACTTCCTGGTCGAGTAGATAAGGTGCCACCTTGGGTGATAAGGCAATGCACAATGAATGCACTATGCGGCATCGAATCTCCATATGGAGGGTTAGTAGTGCTGTTCCTGCAAGCTCCTCAAACGACGACACGATGCTGTCAAACGCCCTAATTATCGATTAGTACCTTTACTCCATCCATTGGGTTGCGCAACTTACTGCACCGTCTCCTGCGTCAGCGGCAGTGACACAGGGCCGTCTTCGGCAGCGCCCTTGCCAGGTTCGTTCATCAGAGTCCATCGCCGGCTTGAATGTCGAGGTTGATTCTGCCGTGACGTATCTGTATCATGCGTGGTGATTTGCCTTAGGCCAGCAATCTTGACAGCGAGCCATTTCATGCTGGTATACAATAGACACAGGGACGAGATTGAATCTCGATCGTGGATAATGTCGCCCGAATCCAGTGGTGATTCGTCGGTAAGCTCCATCAACAGATGGATTTCCTTCTCGGCCAACTCCCAATCCATTTCTTCTGACGTAAACAGTCTTTTCATTGTTTCCTGCATCTCCCCCTGATCCAGCGAGAAACGTGCAGACGCCCTCAAGTTATCGTTGCTAATCTCTGCAGCTTGGTCTTGAGCTTTGACAACAAGTGTCTTGAACCAGCTAAAGCAGCGATCGTAGTATCGCATCATTTGAGTTACAATCAGCGAGCTGAGTGCTTGGTCTGGAGGAATTGTGCCCAGCATGCGACAGAATGCTGTTACGACTTCAAAGAAGGCCGTCGTTCCTCGGAACACAGGTCGGCGTGCCACCTGGCTCCAGGCCGGGTCTTGCGAGAATGCGTCTGCCTCTCCAAAGACGGTGTCACTCAGCTTAGCCAAGGTCTCGTCTAACTGCGGCTGGAAGACATTGACCAAGAAGTTATCTAGGAATGTCGTGAGTGTGCTTGCTGCGAGGTCTGATCCAGGAGGCACAATGTTCTTGAGTCTCTGCAAGAATACCAACGTCGGTGGTAGTAGCAAGCTCATGTTGAAGACACTAGGTTCCACCAGAGATTTGTACGAGCCTGTTGTTTGATAACTGCTTCCGTAACCGTCAGCTCCTCTTCTTCCTCCCTCCGGCACATTTCGTCCTTTTCTATCCTGCTTTCGCGATCCTAGTCCAGGAACAGCATCTTGAATAATATTGTCAAGAGCATCGTATTCAGTCGTCATCTCAATCGACTTTGTGTTGGCCTCTGAGAACTTGAACAGATGCTCCCGCACATCCTTCTTGCCGTGGAGAGTATCCCCGGGAGTTGGCGAGTCAAACTGATATACATCGGCGTCTGTCGTGACATAGTTGTGCAGCAAGGATCTGATCTCGTTCTGGTAAAGATTCCATAGCTCCTTAAAGCTGCCAAGGAGGGCGCTGTTGTTACCGGCACCTTCTCGTCGAATAAGAACTTTGATAGACTCATGGAATACGCGGTGTCCCTCTCCGATGGCCTCGAATTTGCCATATAGAGACCAACAGAGATCGTAAATTACGTCTGCGCGCATCTGTGTTTCGCGGGTTCCATATACATGAAGCCCATCGCCCCTGACCGAACCACCTCGTAATGAGCTGGGATGTTTTTGGTCCACCTCATTGATGGTCTCATTGACGATTGTAAAGAGTTCAACCGGTAATCGCTGCTTAAGAGTCTCGACGGCGTTCTGCAATCGTCCCAGTCTGTTCAAGGATTCCACCAACAAGCTGACATAGTAGAATGTATCGGCTTCGGGGTTCTTCATTGGGTCCTCCCTAACTATCTTATCGACGTCGATGGCATCGAGAATAAGGTGGAAGGGGGCGATGGGCTTTATGTCTGTATATCCTTCTGTAACGGCGCCTTGTGTTTTAGCCAGACTTTGCCATCTTTCCTGGCAATATGGTGATTTGAGATAGAGGTGCTCATGCAACTCCTCCACCAGGATATCCATTAAAGCTGTCTCTTGATTTGCAAGGTAGCTCCTCAGATCAGTAAGGGCCCCGATATCGTCCAGCTCAGGTTTTCGTAGTTTTCGGAGAGCATTCTGAAGTACCTCTACGGCCGTCAAGAAGCGCTTCTCGGATATCCTTGCTTCCAACTGATCCGGTACTGCTCGGAGATCATCCAGCTCATTGAGTGTCTGAACCAGAGCATCGAATTCTTGCGATGTCTTGGAGAGCTTCTTCAATTCTGGGTCCGTTGCGCAGAGGCTTGTTTTGGAGTTGGCCAGCGATTCCTTGAGAGCCCGTACTCGTTTCTGCGACTGCTGAATGCTGCTTTGAATCTTGTGGAAGGTACCGATCGAACTGTTGAAGCCCTGATGATGCTCATGGACAATACCCTTGAGAGACTCTTGCAGATAGTTGTGCGACTGCTGGAACTGGCTGTATTCGTGGGCACGGCCAACCGAACTCCTGTCAAGGAGCTGCAGTGCCAGTTGAACCGGGACGCAGTCGTCTTGACACATTGCAGGCCATTCTTTCTTGATATGATCTATAACTTCGGTGATTTGCCGCGCGGCGTGGGTATCTGGTGCTGGTGCTTGAGCTGGAGCTGGCGATTGTGTTTGTGGTATACGCGACCTAGAGGACATCTGTCGAAGACTGGGCGGTGGTCGCGGTTGTTGTTGTTGGGTAGTGGGTGGCGTTCCGTAGCGATCGCTTCCGTAGCCATCTTGGTAGCCAGATCTGTAATCATCGTTGGAGCGACCAAAGTTTCCGTAGCCGTTGCCCTCACGGTGAGCTCGGTCGTATCGATTCGACATGGTGACGGTCACGAGAATCGAGCTGCCTCGAAGCACATCGTCGCCGCGCAGGGTATAGAGTAGAGCGACGAGTTTTCTGCGAGAACTATATGAGACAGTGTATGTGTAGCTTCTAGAACGTGGTCGTTAAAGTTGGTGTTGCCGTTGTGGTTATGGAATACCCAATGTCGAGGGGTCGGAGCTGGCTCACATTGCGACGGTACGTACCTTAGACCTAAAGCTTCATCCCCTTACGCGGTGCCACAGTCTAGCACTACCTTAACATGAACCAGCCACACGTTGATATGTATGGGTATTCAACGACATGTCTTGGATTACTACTATAAGCTTCGAACTTTCCTTTTATTCAACTTGTATTATTCGACTTCAAGTTGCACCTTGGACTTGGATTTGGATAATACTCTATGGCCGAAGCGTCATCTACAAAAGACACAACTCAGTGAGGGAGTATCCAGGACCTACGAGTTTCTATCACATCACGAAATTGCAATGGTATTTATTTTATGGTATCTATAGAATCAGAAATGATTATAGTGAGTGACAAGACTCATACAAAGAAAGCCTAAATAATGGTATCAAATTGTTTTTCTTTGCACCTCCATTCCCATAAGTCATCTTAGACCTCTCCTTCCAATATTCATTAACGAGCCACTCCTCCATGTGGCGCCGCTTGCGGGGGGACAAGATGTTGATTCTCGTCCTCAATCGGTTTTTGCACTCCAGATTTGAGAGGTCCTTCTCCAGGGCTGGCGTTTGGATCCTGGACCGTCGTTCCAGACAGATCCGCCTGAGCCGTCCGGCCATCCTGCGCCTCGAGCTGATTCTGGAGGATCGCACCCGGCTGTTCTGCGGCCTGCATCCTCTTGTCCTTTGTCAGAATCGCCTTTGCAAGACCGCGAGCTCCATCCAAGATCACCTCCTGTCGATCGAAAGCCAAGAATCCAGGAGTACCGGAGGCTCGGCTCAAGTGCACGACTTGATACTCCTTGTTTGCCCAGCCAGGGCAGGCATATTTGGTCCTTACAGGACGCGGGAGTGTTTTTTGCTGCTCTGTCTGCTCCTCGTCACCGGTGAACACGGTAATTGCGACTTTAGGCTTCTTGGTTGGCTTCTTTGCTTCCACAGGCTCAACATCCGACGCGCACTGGGCCCAGAACCGCAGAGCTGCCTCGGGCCCGGGCAACCATATGAGAGAAGTGAGCGTGATAATATCTTTTTGTGTGAGCTCCTTCTTAGGGCCGATTGTGCGAAGTATCCTCAACACGTAGAGAAGCAGACCTGTAGGCGAGTCGCAGAGCGCATATGAAGGCGTGTTGGGCTCAAAGTTGCTGTGACTAGCTTGTCCAAGATCAACTGCAGACTTCTTCTTGCTCAGCTGTGGCGTCTTTTGCTTCTGCATGGCTGAGAGGTCATCCTTGGAGTAGCCCAAAACCGGAGAGCTCAGAAGTCGAGCAAGTTTCCATTTTAGCCACTCGCTTGCTGAATCTGAAAGTGTGGGAGATGTCAAAGGAGGCGCAATGAAATGAAATCCGAGACAAGACTCCGAAAAGTGGTGTGAGATATGTCTGGCCAGTCTCCAGTCAATTCCAGATGGAGAGGCCGAGGCCGAACCTACATTACTGCCGATGTAATGCTTATAATCCAGCCTTTTCATCAAGTCGTTCAGTAGTTTAGCTGTTGTAGAGATTGGTGGTGCGCTAGGAGGTAGAGCATCGCTGAAGCCCAGGCCGGGCAAAGCTGGAATCACAACATGAAATGGCTGGGTTGCTCCAGCATCTTCGGGATCACTCAGAGGCTGAACAAGGTGGCCAAGCGACAAGTTGGTCAGAGGGAAAGGGGGTATCAAAAGAAGAGGAACAGCGTTTGCGTGAGGTGAGCGGGCGTGAATGAAATGAATCCGGACAGGTGTTGGCGGAGTTGAAGTCTGAAAGCTGGTTCTAAACTGAGCAAGAGATTTGTTCAGCTCCTCTTCGTGGTCCGGCCACGAAAAAGATTCTTGCCTGAACTTGTATGAGATTTGCTCTAGAGACGTAACATCATAAATTCGGTTTTACTCACCAAAAGTCGACCAGAGACTCGACCTGGGGTTTAGGTTCCCACCAGTCTTTTGAACGAGGCTCATGAGGTAGCCGAGTAAGCTCTAGCTTTTGACGCGTGATGTCCAGATACTTGCTCGAAACCTGTATATCAAGCTGGTCAGTTACACTCTTCAGTTGTAGAGTCTGATAACTCACACGTATTCGATAAGGCTGGACCTCCTCACCGGATTCTACGGGTTGTTGTTGAGACATACTCGACTAGTGCTGAAAGAGTAAAACCAACTTTATTCAGCGGCAAGATGTCACTTGAGTTTCACTAAAAGATAAAAAGGCTATTAGAAAAGTAAAAACAAAGTATACAAGATGGGAGATTGAGAAATTAAAAAAAAAAAAATACGACTCGCAACAATAAGATAAGCTGAGTTGCGTTGCGTTGCTTTCGTAACCCGGCCAAAAAACAAAGACCCTTACCTAGACCCTGGTCGCGATCCTAGCTACTGCTCTAGCTTAGCTCTTGGCTTAAGGGTACGTGGCTGATGAGCTGGCGCCCTTCCTCCCGCTGTGGCTTTAGCGTATGGGGAACACGGCATGAATGCTCCGAGACACATTGTGATTGGTCACGGAAGGACCCCCTGTTGAAAAGGTGGCGGTGCATACGAGTCCCCCGAAATGAATGACCACTCTCGCTCGCTCCTACAGTAGCCATCACGTTGTTTGCCTACTTTTTCCAACTTTTGCTTTCAAAAACAGGGAAACAAATTGGTGTGGAACTGTCAAGGCGGGGGTCTCCCAGACATCGTTGGCTGTGGCTGGTCCTAGAGTAAATTAGCCACCTCCATCTTTACACGCCACACGAGCCGAAGTGAAACACCAGTTACATACTACAAGGAGCTCATGTGATAAAGAGTGCATAAAAGAACAGCCGAGGCCATAGACGAGGTACGTAGCCTGAGAGGCTTGTGCAATTGTGTATATTGTCCATTGTTGACTCCAACCAATACCAAACGCCAGTACGTAGACCATATATTCCGCTTTCCATGCACCGTTCAATTATTTTACATGAACTTTGTGTGGGAACCACTGCGAGAAAAATCATAAAACAATCCAGCAGCTTTCCATGCTAGCCTCCAGCTAGCTCTTCCAAGCTCAGTTTCTTTCTTGGGCAAAAGTTGCCAAGCGGGAACCCTCTACCAAAGCACATTTCGGGTATAACCGCTAACAAAGACCCAGTAGACTGCCGGAGCAGCGACTCGCGTTGGCATGTTGGAGCTTCGTCTCAACCATTCCGCTGAGGCGGTTGACTGCTTCCTGGCTGTCCACCTCGAAGGTTGATCTGTCCTATTCGCGATACGATGTTGCTGCCAACCGCGTCAACAGCGCCTCGAGGCGAGGTCAGAGTTGGACCCTCTGGGGCTGTTTCTTGAACTCGGAAAAGCTTGATGGCGGTGCCGTTCCATATGCCCATGCTTCCTCTTGAGACTTGCATCTCGTTTGTAAAGATGACACCCCACAGAAGAGACTCATACCAACCCAGGGCCAGCTGAGACCACTCGAAAGAATGCACGCGAGGATCTGATGGCTCGATACCAACAACCTGGATACCTGAGATTCGTCGAAGTGTTTCCGGCGTTGGAAGATCAGCTGTCAGTTCTTGACGCGGCAAGAGGGCAGACACTTGCTGGATGACTGCCAGAATTGTGTGGAGAGGCAGCTCGAGTAGCCAGCTATCGATCCATTGAGCACTTGGCTCGAATGCGCCGGCCTGTGACTGGCCTGACATTGAGTGTCCGCCCAGACTTGTCGTGCTGTTTTGTCGCGAGAAGCTAGGAATTCCGGCTGGCATCTTGCCTCGAGCCTTCTCGGACATCCCTCGCAATTGAGTCGGGACAGCATCCTCAACGTTGTGAGTAGAGGACCTCCGGGACGGTGTTTCACTTGATGTCGACCGCGCAGAGGTTGGCTGATGTTCCCCGTCTTCATCATCTTCATCTTCATCGCTATCCTCATCGTCATCTCCAATCGCAAACGCTCCGTCTTCTGGAACTTCTTCTAGGGATGAGTGACGTGGTTGAGCGCTATTTGGACTCCGTAAACTGTCGACTGAGCTGCGGACAGACGCCGCCTCGAAAGGATCAGCATTGTGTCCAGAGTCTTTTCTTCTCCTGTTCCTCCTCTCAATCTCCTCCTGTCCACTCTCCAGCGTGAAACTGCGCAACGCTTCAACTCTTTTCTTATTCTTCAGGATCGCAAATACCAGTTCAGGGTTCTTACGGTATTTGTTTTCGAGAATTGAGCAGATAGATTCCAACAGCGAGTGAAGGAGAGTGTGGTTGGTCTCATTCGCAAGAAGGAACGAAGGCGAAGACATGGAAGAGAATAATTGCATCAGCTTGGAACTGCTGGTGCTACTCAGACCTTCCAGATAGGGAGCGATGTTATTGATAACCGCTAAAAGGGCTGGGTATATCGCCGACAGCTTCCCTTGGCTCGCCGTGATCAGGTTGTAGATGGAATGTATGAGAAAATCGGCGTAGGTCCCCCTGAAGCCTGGTACACGGATGGACACTGGCAGACTCTCTTGTCCCTCGAAGTACTTGTTCAAATTGACACCGAAATTGGTCTCAACGCTCAAAGTCTGGAGTAAGAAGGCACACATGCGCACAACCCCCTGCTTGGTAGGGTCATGCTTGTATTCCAAAGCATAGAACAACGCGAGGACGACAAAATCATGTGCTCGCTCAGTGTCCACAATGAAGGACCGGAATCGCCTGTTGCATTGGAGAATCTCCCAGAACAGCATTAATATCTCAGGCGCAAAGTGATCGGCGGACTGAGACCCTGGAAGATATGACGTCTTCTCTTGAAGAGGTTGATTCAGTATTCGGGTCATGCCGTCAACAATAAACTGGAAATCCTGAGGTCGATGTAGCCTACCAAGGAAATGGCGATAAGAGTTCTTGGGCGATGGATTGGACGGGCTTTCGGGAATTGGGTACAAGAGGAGCACTAAAAGGAACTGTAAAGAGTAGGTCACGAGCATCTGTTTGCCATCCTTGAATACAAGGGTGTTGTAGGGCACACGCCAGGTTGCGGGATTGTACTTTAATGTCTGAGGAAACCAAGTTAGTATGTCTCGGGATGATTCGAGCTATCGTATAAACAAACCGTATTGAGCAGAGAGCATAGCACTGAGAGTACGACTTGTTTGTCCGGGCATGCACATAGATGGGTCAATGTCCGCACGCCAGTTTGTGGAAGCACTCCGGCTGTCATGTACATGCTCTGGCCAGCAAGTGTTAAGAGTAGCCGCAGTATTTCAGATCGGTTGCTTTCATACTCTTTTGTTGTCGCGACAGCTGTGTTGCATCCTACGCCGCTCTGCCATATCGCATAGCTGACCTTGGATCGTCCGTTTGGTTGTCGAGGTAATGTAAGGTCAGAAAAGAATAGGAGATCCACCAATGTGTCAACCAGCTCTTCAGCAAGTGGTTTCACCTCCTCGAAATCGGCGGTTTCCGTCTTGCGCTCAGCTTCCTGGGCTTCATCGAAGAGGATTTCGTTTGCGATGGCGGCCTGCCGTGTCCTCTTCCTCCGTTGGGCCCAGAAGAATTGTTGTTCCCAGTCGCCAAGGGATTCTTTCTCATATAGATAAGGCAAGATGCGGGTGAGAACTCGGACGCAGTTCAAAGCCTCGCGCTCTGGAGCGAGTTCGGGATCAGGAAAGGATGGGTGATGACGTAGTATGAATAGGCGAGAGGTGACGGCGAGGATAAGGGTTTCTAGGTTTTCGAGTGCACGATCGCGAGTTCTTCTAATATCGGCCGGTGTAAACAAGCTGAAGACGTCCTCGGAGGACTCAGGAAGCTCCCAAAACTAGGTAGCATCATGTTAGCACACGAGGTACGTAGTGCTCAGTATAGAGTCTAGGTGGAGTAGGCGACGTACAGAGGTCCAGTAGGCATCATCAGCTGGAATATGTCGTTCTTCTGATAAGCGAAAGATGCCTCGTTTGAAGACGAGCTTTGAGTCACTCGCGCCCATGGCTACTGAGGTGCATGAGAAGAGTGCGCTTCTATGGATGGATGTCTTTGTGGTGTCCTCTTTGGCGTTTGGGGCCTCTAGGGTCTAGAATGACGAGTGCTAGCTCCGAGACGTCTAGGCTGGCCAATCACGTGCTATAGAGAGCCCCATCCCCGAGATATTACCGCCGCCACACTTTATCGATAAGCGCTGTGGGAGTCGTTGATGCTTTCAAGTGGAATTTTTTGTACATCCTGTAGCGACTTTGATCAGCTTCCAACAATCGGCGAATTTCGACAACGACGCCCCAATGCTTCGCGTGCGACGTGGGGTTGGCCCTTCGGCCAGCGTTGCGCACATCTGTTATCCTTGTTTACCATGTTCACAACGATGCAACCCTCTACGATCGTTTGCGACAAAGACCACCTCGGGAAAGCGTCCCAGAGATATTCTGACCCAGATCGACAAATCTTCCCGGGACGTTAAATCGCAAATGGAAAAGCTCGAAAGAGAACTGAAGCGCTTAGAATCACAAAAGAAGAATCTCGTCAAGCGCAGGCAAGCCCAGAAACCAAGCAAAGCCCAGAAGAGCACATCAGAAGACGCAGACAAGTCGACCGTAGCCGAGACAAGCCCTGACGACAACTTCGATGAAGCCTTGGATGTGGTTCGTAGAGTTTATGGTGTCGAGAAACCCCCCAAAAAAACAAAGAAGAGAAAGAAGAAGGGAACGAAAACGGACGATGATGGAGGCGAAACTACAGTCCAAGACCCCACCGCAACAGCAGAAACTGCCAAAGAAAGCAGGACGGATGCGAACAGCCCCTGGTCAATTGCTCAACAGGCGGGTATGTGGACATCACTTCGAGAGAAGCTTCAACAGCAACGCGCAGCAGAACCAGATGACGATGAACGTGACATGGCCTCTTCCATTCTCGACCAGGATCAACAAAGCATTCCGAATAACCAAGAAGGAGTTTTTTTCGAAGACAGCTCTATCTTGACTAGCCACGCTCTGCAACTTACTGAGGAAACCGAATTGAGCAGTGCAACGCTAGCAGAGGACACAGCCAACCCCTCGGATAAGAATGTCAAAAAGTCCAAAAAGAAAGGGTCCAAGACGGAGGTACAGATGATTCTTCCTTTTAAATTGAAGCTGAAGCCAGTCGAAGAAGATTCGACAAAAGAAGTTCCGAATCTTGCCTACAACCTGGACAAGGTTCTCTTTAACCCTGGAGTCTACCAACTTCAAGATAGACGATCCCTGGTGTACAACTTTGATCCCTACCTCGCCTCAATCATGCCTGTCAAGGAATTTGACTTCAATGCTTTGAAGGAATATATAACGTCCTCCAAAGACACCCGGCTTAGGGACTTGAGTGCCAAGCACGGCAAGAAGTTCTGCGGTTCAACCTCGAGCATGACGGCCATGCTCTCCCACTTTCACTTCCTTCTATCAGCCTGGAGAAAGCCTAATTTTGATCACTTGTCCCGCTCTTTCCCGGTGGAATTCGAGTCGTTCACTGTTTTGACACGAGGACCGGCCGCAGCCTTTGCTCGCTACCAAGATGGAGTGTATGCTATTGACGCTGATAAAGAGTTTGATTCGGCAAACATTTTAAGTATGCTCGGCAAGTCAATGGAAAAGCTTCTTACTCTACCGAAGGAAGACTTTGAAAAATACAGAAAGACCAAGTCACACGAACTATCTGAAGAGGAGAAGAACGCTGACGAAGCCTTTCACTACACTACATTTGGGGATTTCATGATGCGTTCACAGCTTGATGCTTTCGACAAACGACTGCCCGGCACTGGAATGTTTGACCTGAAGACCCGCGCAGTGGTCTCTATTCGAATGGACGTGGACGATTATGAAAAGGGGACAGGTTATGAAATTCGCAGCCGGTTTGGCAACTGGGAATCATTCGAGCGCGAGTACTATGACATGATCAGAGCAGCCTTCCTCAAGTACTCGTTGCAAGTGCGGATGGGGCGAATGGATGGTATATTTGTCGCTTTCCACAATACGCAGCGAATATTTGGCTTTCAGTATGTCAGTCTCGAAGAAATGGACAAGGCTCTTCATGGAACTATGGATCGCTCAGTCGGAGACGAAGAATTCAAAGCCAGTCTCGACTTGCTGAACGAGGTCCTGAACAGAGCTTCAAAGCGATTCCCTGAGCGATCGCTACGACTTCACATCGAGACTCGACCGACAAACCCCCCACTTACCTACTTCTTTGCTGAGCCTGTTGACGAAGAAACAATTCAGCGTACTCAAGAAACTGGCAAAGCATCCGTCGAGAAGTTTGAACAGGAAATCTTGGGTCTTAGCAAAAAGGAGGTCCAGGCAGAACAGATGACGCTGAAAGATGAACTTGCTGCTCAGGCCGAGGAGGAAAACCAGGATTTGGAAGATTCGCAGGAGCCCGAATCAGTTGAGGACCCTCAAAGACAGAGGGTCTGGGACGAGATGATGGCCAGGGTCGACCACACTGTGGAAAATGACGCTTCGGGTCTGCAGAGTGTAAGGGAGGCCATTGAGCAAGCTCTAGAACAGAGCGGTCTGCTTGCTGGAAAGTCCGAAACGGAAAGGAATGCTTACCTCAACGAGCTTGTTGAGGCTTTGACCGAGGAGCTGGAGGATGGCAAGGAAGGAGTTAAAGAATCAGAGAACGTCTCTGAAAATTACTCGGCAGCAGAGGACTCGCCGGAAGTCGACGAAGCCAACCGGCCGCCCCTTGATGTCAAGCCATCTGCTGAAGCTGAGGAGTCGTCTCTCGATGTCAAGTCAAGTCCCGAAGCCCAAGAGGTGCCGACACAATTCTATGGTGCGACTGAAGGGGACGACTCTGGTCTTAGCCCAGATTTGAAGCGTGCCACATCGGGCGAGGAAACGGCCCCAACTCTCACCGAAACTGGTGAGACTGCCATTGAGGATGGGGCTAAGGAGGATAATGCATCGGCTGAAATGGTTGGTGATTCCACAGTGGGTGAGGAAACTGTCCAAAGTCTCACCAATGCTGGCGAAACCGCAGCCGAGCAAGAAGATGCATCAGCTGAAATGATTGACGATGCCGTTGGTGGTAGGGCCGCGTCTTCAGCCAACAGTTTTGCGGGCTCATCTCTCAAGGATCTCATCATCAAGGTTGCTCAGGGAGTTGACAACAAAGCGAGTAACTTGGGAACCTTTGAGCGAGTCCTGTCAGAGTTGGTTCGAGACCAGAAACTGTTGAACAATGAGGCTGATGAAACCGACGAGGCCGACCTTGGTGCTATTCCAACGGATGATATCGAGTCTCCTGAAGCAGATGAGTCTGAAGCAGCCTCTACGACACAGAACGGCAAGGCCGGGAGGGAAATCCTTGGCATGTACATCACAGTTCGCAATAAGATCGGCAATGAAACCGTGGAACGCGTTGAGGGCCCTACAAGCAGGAAGTGCCGTTGGGTGGTGGAGTACACAGTCACAGAACTTCCGACTGAAAGGGCTCGAAAGATCCTACAGCAACTCAAGACCCGACGAAGAAAGGCACTGACTAGTGATCCTGAGCTACGAAGCATGCAATGGCACAAGCTCTGGGGTGGAAAACTGGCGAAGTCCACGGCGGCTGGGGAGAGGTACAGGGAGAGGCTGACGCGAGAAGAGGCGAGGCACAAGGGTGTCAAGGTTGCGTGGGAGCAGCACACGCTGCCGCGCAATATCCTGCCCAGGCGAAGAAAATCTGCCAAGAAGGATTAAGGCCATTGTGAGATGGTATATGGTGGGATGGTATAAGATTTGCTGGGCATGTTGAAGAACTTGTATATGATGGAGCACCGAGCTCTGTGTATGACTATATCCATGGTGGGGAGACAAAAACTCATCTTGAAAGAAAACTTGTAAACTAGAAGACTGCGGTCGAGAAATTGAGTGTACGAATTAGACGAAAATAACTTGAGCCTATACTTGTTTTTCTCAATGCGAAGAACCATTTTTGTATATCAAGGTCTGAAGTAGGTAGTTGACGCAAGGCTGACTCTCGATATATCTGAGCTTGTTTCGGTTACCCTGTGTATGTAAGGCTTCAGATGAGGCTCAGTATGTAGAGCAACGTTACGAATGTGCATTGTCAAATCCTTGAAGTACACACGACATCGCTTCACGAAAATGGTATATGTCGGCGGCAAAGTCCTGTGCTCCGATAGACATCGATTACAAAATTTGGAACAGATTGTGCTACGTCGTGCGCGGTGCCTGAAGAGTTGTCTCAGCTAGGTCTCAAGCACACGGATTCACGTCGTCAATGCCTTGAGAACCGGAGTTTACTTCCTTCGTCAACCGGATAGAAAAGGGGGTTGACTCTTCAGAGTCATGAGAGTATAGTCAACGTTACAGCTATTCAGCTTGGCAAGAGTTGTTAGCACTAGTAGTAAGGCATGTTGCGGTACGGTAGTACAAGTGGATATGTCAATCTAAATGAAACATGTAATAGACGAGGGTACAAGGATGCACAGCACGGTAGAGAGCCGAAGTTGTGTTCACAATGAGCTGTCTCATTCCTTACGAGTCGTTCTGCCTCGGAAGAGGATATAGACGAGATATGTGAAGGCACATTTAGAGAATGGCTTTAGCACCGGAGATGGGGCCGTGATAGAAGGTTCCATAGTCCGGAACTAGTCCAGGGATGGTTTACTAACTTGGCCGTGAATGACATTTTTAAAGCATGGGTTCAGCTATGTATGTACCGACTATAACCACGGAGCATCCGATATAAGTTATATGCAGGGATGAAATACTCTCCACGATAGGGTCGGACCAAGGGCCACAAACAAGCGGGTCTTTCAGGGAATAAAACTTGGCCTTAGGTTCTCGACTAGTTTCAGCATGAAATGTACAAAAAAAGAAGAAGAAGAAAAAGAAAGAAAAAAAGAAGAAAAAAGAGCTGAAGCGTTTTAACCGGACGGAAGCTCAGATCAGTCTCTGCTGTGTGTGTCCCGGCGGCTGGCCTCAATGGACAGGCCGGGGATCAAAAAAGATGGGAACCCCGGTCCCCGTTAGCTCGGGACTAGATGAGTTGTCAAAAGTGAATCTCGTCCAAAAACTTGGTTGCGCAGATTGGTGTTTCTCATGCGAGCGTCGGTAGATGGGGGGAGCACAAACCAAGCTTTTCTCTAACCCTGGAGCTTACGAGGCACAATATCAGAACCCATTTAAAGCCCTGGAACATCTGCGGGGGAGAGCAAGAGAGAGGCCTGAGCCTGAGAACAAGAATGTGCTAGGGTGTTTGGGGGAATAGCTTCCTGAAGCGGATGTTGAATGTGGACACTAGTTAGATTGAGATGGAGCACGAGACAGATGGACCTTTTTTTTCTTTCTCTCTTTCTAAGAAAAGAGTGAATGGCTTTAGCAGCGGCCATGATGTCACATACCTTCAGGGGGATCAGATCAGTCTGATACATACTAATTCATTAGTCCCTGTGAGGCGAGCGTAGACTGTCACGGGCAATATCTAACAGAGCCGAAAGTAGGGAGAGACTAGAAACCCCGAAAGAGCGGTCAGTTGCAAGTCTGCTCGGGCCGTGAATTCAGAGCAAATCAGACAGCCAAGGTCGGATGGTATGGTTAACCTGGCCAATTCGTAATGGATGGTAGCGGTCGCATTTTGGGTTACCTATTCATTCCTTGACGAGGCCGAGTTGAGTTGAGTTGTTGACGTTTACCCAAAGAGGTAATGAGTAAATACCCTGACGGAGCAAAGCGCGTGAGGGAGACGCGTCGTGCGCACCGCAGCCTTCGAGGGGTTCCATTCATGGCGTTAATTGACTTTGAAGTGGTGTCATGGAGAGGGGCTGAGGTGCACGAGGTGATATCAACCTTTTAACCTCGTGGCTCTTGAGCACAGTCCATTCACGGACGATGTGGCTCATCATGACGCCTCATATCGACCCCGCCTGCATGGGATATGCAGACTTTAGAGTTGTTCTCTCGATCAGTTGTAGTATAGGCCGAACGTGGGCGTGGAAGCTGGATTGCGCCATCTTCGTAAGCACCCATTGACAGCTGAAAACTATGAATACGATGGGCAAAGATCTTCAGCTGCGGGATGTGAGCAGTCTATACTGGATTAGGACCATGTTCGGCCATCTACCGTAATAAACTTTGGTGTTGAGGATCAGCGGAGATTTAAACGGAAGATCATGAGCTTGTCTTCTTGTCTGCCATGGGCATTTATAAAGCCCCTGTTGGTCTGATACCGAGGTACATACAGAGCATTCAGATTATAGTTTCATATGAAAAGTGTAATCTATGCACCGATTACTCATACCTTTCTTTCACAGCCAGACAGCGTAGCACATGCAGAGTATGCTTCTAAATTCCCGTTTCCCAGTACGAAGTTTGAGTTTATTCTTGAGTAGATTCTTGCAAAAGAACTTTGTTAGTGGCCTCGGGCCAGTGCATAAGCCGAAGTCAGCGTACCGAATCAGTAATCAACGCTGTCTCGTTTTTACAAAAATCGACAAGTGTATGAGATTGATTGATCAAGATAGCGCTAGGTCAAGTGGAGAGATGCACCCTATTTCAGAATGGATCTTATCGAGCCCATATACTTGCCCAAGGGTCCAGTCTGAGACGTATAGAGTTGGCAAACTAAGTTGCAACACTCAATTCAGTGAGATCACCTAACCCAGTAATTAAGTTTGGTAGATATTGAACTCAAGGACCTACGTATCCTTTCAACCTCGGACTGGAATCTAGCTAGAAATTTGCCGCAGAAACCAGGACATCATGACTGGTCTTCCAAGAAACCCCGTCGGTCACATTCACGGATAACATGGTCATTGGTCCCGTGGTATCGCCGTTCCTCTGAACATCACCGTCGTTGGCAAGACTACCTACTACGTAGTATGGCCAGCCAGATCTATCAGGACCCCTATGCAGGAGAGGAGTTTAATCAAAGTTTCCTGCGAGTGTGCGTTTATTCTAGTTCCTTCTGGGGTTAACATCAGCTCATTTGCTGTCGATATCACCGACAGGTGCGCGGTTATGTAAGTGACGAGCTTCGATTTACTCATCTCGCATACACCAGACGACCAGTTGCTAACCATGTAAACCTGCGGCCCGATGACTAACCTCTAGACTCATTGCTTGCGGAAAAGTCTCTCCTCATTCCTAAAATTCGTCGGCAAGGCATCAGTCAGCTGCATGGTTCGTTCTCGATGGGATTTGGTTCGGTCCAGTCGGATGTTCTCTGCAACCCAAAACCTTGAAACTCGATAGGATCAGGTGGCATTGGCAGAATGGGACCTTCACATGCAAGGGCAAGACAGTCTAATCTTCTTTTGTTGGGACCCGATCATCCGTGAATAGTATTCCAACTTTTCGTCATCCGAATCTGTGCTCCCTTACTCCATACGAAACCATTTGGTGCCACCACGGAACGACACCATGAGCACCGAATGACGATGATAGAGCAAAGTGCGGGGCCCAGCTCTAAGTACAGAAGCTTTGTTTCGCTAATACCGATGAGTTAGTGAGTGAATGAGTGGGTGTGCACGCACAGGCATAACTCGTCCAGGCACCAAAGTCAAGTCTGAGATCTTTTTTCGCTTCAGACCCTTGAGATTAGCCACCTTTGATTGGCTGACAGCCACCGCAATTCAAACAAACCCTGTTCCGAAAGACGCGTCGGGGCCGACAAAGACGCGTCTGACCAACCAATTCAACGGATAAGGTACCCTATGCTACTCTGTAGGACCTCGCCAGAGCTCATTCCCACCCACACTCTCTATAAAAATAAAAATAAAAAAGAGGCCACTAGTCTGACCGAGGCCTCTAACTTTATCGCTTGCTGGCGGCCGTTTTATTTTACCAAAAAGAATGGCCACAAAAGTCAAATTTAACGGTTTTCTTTGACTGATCTGCCTTGGTTTAGCCAAGGCCAAGCAAGTATCCATTCCATCTTTCGTTACGCTGCATCGGGACGGTCTGAGAGCCCAATCACCGTCTCTCTATATCCCTGCAAGGAACCACATGCTCGAGCGGGGATTGTCCTCCGTGCTTTATCCCGTTACATTCAGTTTCCGCCCTTGCTGAGCATGTGTGTGAAAGAGTGATAACGAGTATGAGCTTTCAACGCTGTAGAAAAAGAGAGCCGTAAAAAGATGCCGATAAATGCGGAACAAAGGCAGATTTGGTGAGAAAGAGGCGTTTTTGACTAGTCTACCGGCAGCCAACAGTTTTCGGCATCCCTCTACGTCGTAGTGGCTCTTTGGTGATACTTGCTATCGATCGTGGCTGGCTGGCTGTGCTCATTGAGGAATAGCATCGTTTCGTCTATCTTGGACGCTCTTTTCTTTTTCTACTAGCGAAATGATAAGTAATAGTTTTAGAAAGAAAGAAAAAAGCAATTGCAGATACAGATATTGATACTCAAGTGGATGCTGTCACGGATATAGCGCAGTTGCGCCGTAAATCTTCAAGTAAAAGACTCGGGGCCTCGGGCCAGGTACCACGGTGTTTCGACTGGTTTCATTACCCCATCTGAATGTATGTAGGATCGGGAGATCAGGCTTTTCCATTTACATACGTAGATTCACACCAAGGACAATCCCAGCATCTGATCCGGGAGCATCATCCCACAGCATATTCGCATCGCATCGCATCCAATCTGCAACTTGGCCTGGATCAATTCAATGTCGAATATCTGCGGGCACCATTTTTTTGATACGGAGCACACGGCTGCCCAACCTACCTACGGACAAAGACCAAGACGGAGAGAGATAATTCGTTCGTCATAGCTAGGTAGGCTGTGCTCCGTATTCACAAGCACGACATGGTACAAGATCGAGATCTCACCTCTCCACTGCCTTACATACTGCGTTGGCTCAAACACCAAGGCCATGAATAGCATGATCAACGGTCTTTGTTTTACAAGCGGCCGCATGAAATGGGAAAGGCGTAACTAGGGGTTACCTAAAGTGTCTAATTACTATCATCCATCACCTTGGATCTTTTACAGTCACTCGCTTTGACTTCAAGGTACTACCTAAGGGTAGGGTAGGTAGGATCTCTCTCAAATGGATGGATATTGGGTGATTCCAAAGCCAGCATGCGGCGGAATTCGTTCGGCCCATATTCTCGGCCGCGTTTTGCCTCATGACGAGTGAATGTCTCGCAAGGGGACTCAATTCACTTGATGGGTAGAAGAGGCGTTTTTCATCCTCTCTATCACCGAGCATCCAACATCCAATCCCCCGCATCCAAGTCTTTGAATCCTATCCGTGTGCGTGTCCAACTTATCGCTATCCTTTACAACCAATCACAGCTCGGCCCTCTACGCGCGCATCGAGGCCGAACTGGCACTGCTGAAATCCATAAGAAGAAGCGAAGCGCCCTTAGCCCATCTGGGATTCAATTCACGCTGAGATCCCTGCATTCTGTACGCGCTGCACGCCCCTAGTGTGAGCGCACATCCATTATTATCCCCATCTTCCGTCTCCCCTTTGGTCAGACTCTCATGTCAATCGACCATTCCCGAAACACGTACACCCTCCAATATCATACACCCCATGCTATCGTTGAGCATCTCTCGCTCAAATCAAGTCAAGTTGACGGGATCTCTTTTCTCTCTTCCCGTTTTGACGTTCCCCTCTCTTTTTTCCCTCTCACATTCGATTTCCTCTTTCACGAGTCTCACTGCTTAAGTCCAAAGCTTCGAGACGCGCGGTCGTTGGTGCAGGGTCCTACATGCAGAAAAAGCCCTTAAACCAAGTTTACATTGCGTCTTTCATGACATCAGTCTCGCTTTCTCCGAAGTGAACTGAATACTCATACCAAAAAAAAAAAAAAGGCCTAGAGCTCCTCAGCATCAGTGCCAGTGCCCGTCCCCTCTTTGACTCTGGCGCAGACTCGCTCACTCGCTCTCTTCTGTCGTGTCGTGTCAGCCCAGACGCTTTCCACCCAATCCCTGGCACCGCTTTAATCCTCCCTGCAGCAATTACCCCACTCGGCCTCACACAGCGGCCATTGAGGTGGTCCAGTGCTGCAGTGCAGTACCTCCAGAGTGCGGCCCAGGCTCCGTCTCCAGCAGGTCCCAAGACGCCTCCGCCCGCCAGCTGCTGCCAGCTGCCGGGGGCTTTTTTCTTTCCCTGCAGCCCCAACCCAGGCCTGGCCTGGCCTGACCAACTAATCTTGAGCCCGGGCACCTTAACTCAACTCAACTCACCTCACCTCACTTCACACCTCACCTTTACCTTGGCCGCATCATTCAATTTGGTCAACTCCTCACTTCTTCACTCAGTTAATTTCTCACTCTTCTATCTTCTGGATTAATCGATCAATATCTCGTCTGGCCTATTCGCTAGAGAGTAAAAAAGAAATCACCTTGCGCTTCGTCTCACCTCTATTGCTGAATATATCTGGCTGTGCTTCCGACTCACCCCGGTTCCCCTCTCGCTGTCGGCTGCTTCTTCTTCTTCTCATCATCGGCTTCACTCCCTATACTCGTTATATCTTTCGAGTCTCTTCTGCATTGTCCTCTCCATATTCTTTCTTCGTCGACGCGACTTGGCAACCTCCGCTGCTGCCGCCTAAACTCGCTTCTATATTCGGAGCAACTCGATACGCCATCCAAAGACCGTGAACCCCAGATACCGGCTACTGGTCCTATTGAACGCCTCGACCAAGTCACGACAGCCCTGTCAAAGCAGGCCCCACAGCTCATTACTACCCAGGCCCTACTAAACGTCCTTTCAAGTAAGTCTCGAGCCTTTTTCCTCCCTCTCTTCCTTGTCGTCATGCACACTCGTCCCATCAGGCTCTGCCGGTGTCCACTCTGTACATCCCTCCCACGCCGATATCTTCCCGTCATCCCCTTCCACTTCCCGTCCCCGGTCTCGACGACTGACTAACCTCCATCCAAAGTCCCACGTTTGGCTCGACCATTTCGCTCTATTTCGCCGATAACAACCTTTTCGTCTCGGCCGCCATGGTCAAGCACAACCCCTTTCTCGGTTCTAACGAACCATTAGAGATATTCCAGGACGACTTCTTCGATAATGCCACCATGCCCATGCCCAGTCACGCTCCTATGCCTTCAGTATCAAGACCAAACCGAAGACCATTGACGAGCGCCGATTCCAACGCCGCCGTGTTTAACCCGCCCGACGCTTCGTATAACGGATACTCCCCTTTCAAACAAAGGCCAGCTTCCTCGTCCCAAATTCCCCTGGCTACATCCAACGGCAATAAGCTGAATGCCTTCGCCATGGCTCCTCCTTTAACAAGAGGTCACATCACGGATTCGCTGCAAAAAAAGCCCCAACTCTCAAAGTTCAACACCGCCCCCAACACAGGCCATCAGAAGCCTACATTCGACGCGGGCTTGGACTTTGGTAAGGAAAACGTGCAACCCCAGCTCTACCAAGCACCTACCGTCAACTTCCCAGTCAACAACTCCTACCAGAAGCCAAACGGCAAACGGCCGCTGATGGAAGCTGCGCCTATCAAAGACTCAAGGCCAACCAAGAAGACAAAGACGGAACCAAAGACTGAACCAAAGAGTGGTCAGGGCATTCCTCACCTCGACTACTTCCCTCCCATACACGATGATGGCACTAAACCCCCACACAGCTACGCCGTATTGATCGCTATGGCTATCGTGCGATCTCCCAACAAGCGACTCACGCTTTCGCAGATTTATAAATGGATCAGCGACCACTACTCGTTTTACAGCATTAACGAAGCCGGCTGGCAGAACAGCATTCGTCATAACCTCAGCCTTCAGAAGAGCTTCCTCAAGATCGAGAGACCAAAGGACGACCCTGGCAAGGGTCACTACTGGAAGATTGAAGAGGGCCAAGAAGCCAATCTGTTGAAAGAGAAGTCAACTCGCAAGTCCGCCTCCGCCTCCGAGAACCTCCCCGTCATGTCGACTCGGCTCGAGCCCTCCCGTCCGGCTTCAGCCCCAATGCAGGAGCCTACACTACCTCCCCCTGTTCCCGTCAATCAGACCGCTCTCCCACCTCTTCCCACCTCTCAGGCTACTATGTCAATACATGTGGATCTATCATCGGATGCTACCATTCCTGTCTCGGACAATATTGGCCCTGAAGATGTCGCTGACAAGACTGACAATGACGCTTCTCTTGATTTTTACTCACCGCTTCCCACCGCCATGCACTCTTCGCCTCCCGTTTCTCGACATATGGACCCTCGAAGCAATACACCACCTCCCATGTCTCGCAATCTTGTCTCTTCCGTCTCGCGATCCCACAGGCGCAAAGTTGCATCCATGGACGATAGTGGATATATTTCTTCCCTCGAGTCATCAGCCATTCGGCCTCCGCAGAGAATACTGTTGACATCGGAAGCTGACCGCCCTCGGAACAAGTCGACGGGATGCGCTGAGGAGGCCATTGCCCGTATTCGAAACTCGTCCCCTTTCAGCCCAACCAAGGCGCGATATCATTCTGTCATTCCACCCGCCTCTTCTTCACCCATGCGACCTGCCTACGAGAAGCAGATGCTGCCCCCGCTTACTCCTTCGGTCAAGTTCCAGCCTCCAGCTCGCCCACCTCCTTCGGCTTCTCCCAACACCAACCTCCGCGCCCACCGCAATCAAATCCGACATATGCTTGATTCGCCCCTTCGCCGAGTTACTGGTGTCACTGACGATATGCCACCATGGAGTCCAGCGTTCAATCTAGACGATAACGTCTATCAAACAACCTTTGGGTGTAACATTATGCATGAGGCAGATTTCAGCATTCCGGACATGACTGGATTTGAAATGGACAGCTTTACCTGTGGGTCTATGAGCTCGGTCGAGACCGGATCTCCTATGAAACAGTCAACTAGGCGTGGTCGCTTGGAACGAACGGCTTCTGCATCGGCTCTGTGCGATATTACCAACTCGGCGACCAAGAAGCCGATCGCTTCTGCTTCCCTCAAGGCACCTGAGCAATTCGTTCCCTACGATACCCCCAGCAAGATGCTAGAGGGTCTTGACTCGCCCGCTAAGATGTTTCAGCAATCACCCATCAGGAACATGTCTCCTTCCAGATACACTGACTTTCTGAGTATTCCTACACAGAGTGAATGGACAACATCGATCATGGACGCATCGGGATTCATTATTGACAAGGTTGAGGATGGTACAGAGCCTCTAAAGCTCGATATCTTCAAGGGTTTCCAGAAGATTGGTGCCAGACCGCAGGGCGACAACGGTGCCAGCAGTGACAGCGCCCTAGGGAGCAACAAACCTGTCCTAGGTCGGAGCTACTCGACTACTAAGTTTTAAGATGCGAACGACCTTGGAAGACGACGAAAAAAAAGCGTAACTATGTACCTATGACCTTCACGACTTGACGAAACAAGACAAAAACACAACGATCCTTCCAAAGATGACCTATATTACGCCGGATTGTGGCTTGCAGATGCTGGGTCATATCCGGTATGGACTAGAACAGAGAGGCTCGGCACATGCCAAGTGCTCAGATAGCTTCACGGCTAGCAGTTGACGATGATAATGAGTTTGGGGCGTGCTATGCTCGCTCGCAAGGCTTGGGATGTTGAATGTTCGTTTTGGACTCTGTGTTTGATTTTGATTGCGTTGGCGGTTTTATGCTCTGCTTTATACTCGGTTATGTTACATGGCTTACTGCTCGGTGTTTGGATCCAGCGTGGGTGGAATGAACGGAAGGATTGCGTACACATGTGTGTTTGCGCGTTTTGGTATTTGGCTGTTTTGATTTTGGGAAAGGATGGGAAGGGAAGCGAAAGGTGTAAAACACCCGGTTATACGTGCTATTATTATCTTTCATTCGGACTCAATGATAGTTTTTTAACTTTAATGTTTTCACTGTCTGGTACATAACCCTGTAGCTGTGCATATTACCTACAGATGATATATTTGCATGCTACGGAGACTATGCTATTCTTTAAACGGTTTGTTGAAGCGGGATTGAAATGTTATTGTGATATCTAACATTAGGCATGATGCTGGGCTCTCAGTGTGTAAAGTAAATTCATCTTGGCTTCTAGTCCCTAGTCCTGTCTTCTGAACGTCTAGACCAGCCAGTTGGCCATGTTTTGTTTAACATGACAAGGAAGGCTGAGACTCTTGATCCAGACACCTTGTCTTGCCAGCGGCACATTTCTTGGGAAGCCACTGAGCTTCTGAATCATTTAATCATGGTAACGGGGTATCTATTCATGTATACTAAGTGTTAATCCCTAACTCCGTAAACGCCTTAAACCGCCCTATACCGAGCCAACGTGCGTTGTCTTAACATGGCCCATATCTCTATCCCTTCATCGATCGAGACTCAACTAACGATCGATATGTTCCCCCCCTCTTATAACCTAAGTACTGTGTGCTCATAAATCAAGGCCCAGCGTATTCTGCTGCCTCTGAAACATCTCGGAGGCCGAGGTTATAGCACTCACTCCTGACAGCGACAGCCATTGCTGATCCCCCTAGTACATACGCAAACGTGTTGCCCAGCCTGTCGTCTCCTGGTCAAGGTTGATTTTGTAAGGAAATGGATTCGTTCCTTGTGTGGTGATGGGTGGTATATGGTCCTTGTGCGTGTTGGAAAATGTGACTATCTTCATTGCTGTCGCTTGGAGCGTCTGTTCCATCGCTCGTCTGACCTTGGCTCGTTCTACCATGGATATTAGCAAGAGTTCTGCCACGACTGTCAGCGCAAGGAGATATATCGTACCACTTTCAGTCCTTGGCTCAGCTACCGTCACTTTGACGGTCCATGACTCCCAACAAACCTCCTCGTCCCCGCGCGACAACCAAGCTTTGCGACGGCGCTTCTCAAAGAACTGCACAACAAGCTGGCCACGCCCACCAGTACCGTTACTCGCGTTATTTGTGTTACCTGATGAGCGCTGGGCGTCAAGTTGGCGCTCCAAGGCAGCGACGCGCTGCTCTATCATGGTTTCAAGCTCATCGTCGTCGACGTATGGAAGCGATATATCCAGAACGTCGCGGCTCTTGGGCGTGATGGGGGGGAAGAAGCGGTGGAAGAATATTGTGTGGAGAATTCCTGCATATGCGCGTCAGACAGATTCTTGTCGTGGTATTCCATCTACTGGTTCGTTGAGGTCGTCACGAGGATAGCGGGGTGTCCTCTTCTCCAGGGTAGGATGGGATGGCGATCATGAGTTATTAGATATGAGAATGGTTCTTACCTTTGACGACGTCGTGGACGGAGCGCGGGTCGGCAAAGACGTCTAAGAGAAATTCGGGAGGTTCTTGTTGTTCCATGGTTTGTGTATTGTCGTGTAATTGGTTATGTGCGGTAACCATGGTTGATGTGGAAGAAAATCAAAGTGAGAGTGTTGAGATGATAGCGAATCTCTCCAACGTCATTTTACCTACAAAGGGAGGGGCACGGGATGGATCGACTGGCCCCACTTACCCCGTGCTCCTCCAGATATCGCACTAGCCACAATAGGTAGCTTACAGTAGAGTACGTAGCCACACAGCCACAATATCGCCTCCTAAGTCGGTATCTATTCCGACCACGGGCTTTGATCTTGTTCATCAAGCCTCCAGATTCGGGGCCGAGGCTCACTTGTGCATTGGTACTGTAACATCCCTAACATCCCTAACATAACCTTTTTTTTTCTCCAACGAGAACCGCCGAGCCAATCTTCAACGGTACCGTCCACATGTCAATTTAACCGTCACGTCCTGGTGAATCCCGATACTATACGCATAACATAACACTCCCTACCTATGAGCAATTGATATCTGTTCCTCTTCAAACAATGTTCACATCCGCTCGGCGCTGGCTGCGCAACAATCGGACGCCCATCGCTGTCGGCGTGGGCGTCATCGGTGCTGGCTATGTCGCGACGCAGTACATCATAGGCAAGCTCAACGACGCCCGCGAGCGCATGAGCAGCGACCGGATCGCCAAGGAGAAGTGAGCATCACTCCATCAGATAAGAATGATATGTATATTTTATACTGACGATACCAATTCAGCTTGCGACGTCGCTTCGAACAGAACCAGGAAGATTGCACATTCACTGTGTTGGCTCTTCTGCCCTCCGCAACGACTGCTATCCTCGAAGCCATGAATACCGAGCAGATCACGTTCGAGATCCAGCAGATGAAAGCCACAAAGGCCGTCAAGAATGGCGGACCTGAGTCTGCGGCGCCCCCTAGCATTGCCGATACTACATTGACAGAGGAGGACGGAAAGAGCATGGCGAGTCAGAGCGAGAACGGAGTACACGCGAGCCAGATTCCTACATCATCGCCATTTGGTACTGGAAGTGAGACGAGTCAACAAGCTCCCAAACCGCGTAAGACCAAGAGGCAGCTATGGGACGATGTGACCATCAGTGGTGAGTAAGAGTGATCCTAGACTTGAGTTGCAGACAACTGACACTTCATATAGCCGTAACGCGGTCTTTCACGTTGATATATACCCTTGCGTTGCTAACAATGCTAACCCGGGTGCAACTCAACTTGCTGGGTCGACGGAGCTATCTATCGAGTGTGGTGGCTCTCGCAACAGGTGGCCAACAAGGTACCATCAGCCTTGAGAACAACGATGATGACAATACGGAGCAGACATATGGCAGTGACTTTGACACAAATCGCAAGTACCTGACCTTTAGCTGGTGGTTGCTCAACAAGGGCTGGGTAGACCTGATGCACCGAGTCGAGAGCGCCGTGCGCACCGTCTTCGGTAGCCTGAGCCCCAGAGACCTATTGAGCTTTGAGAGGTTCTCCGAGTTGACGATGGAGGTGAGGAAGCTTGTTGAGGGCTCCACGTCCGAGGAGCGTCGCAAGTCCGACTGGCTCAACTTTCTCCTTCCACCTAGGGGCATGGAAGATGAAGTGATCCGAGAGTCGGGCATTCTCGACGAGGCATCTATTCAGGAGGGTGAACAGTCAACAGCTGCAGCGCAGGCTATTCTTCGACGCCTCCTCGATGAGACAGCCGACCTTATCGAGTCACCCAGCTTCTCCCACGTCCTCACCCTCCTCCTTGATGCAGGCTTTTCATACCTGATCGACAACAAGCTCGCCACAGCGGCGTTTGAGCTTCCAGCCTCTGACGGTCCCGTCTCTCCGGAGCTCAAGGACCAGCAGCGCTCCAAGGTGATCCTGCTGCCCAAGATTCTCTCGGTGCTGACGCGCCAGGCGCACGTCATTGGCGACGGCATGCCCAATGAGTACCTGCAAAAGATGGAGACAGTGCGCGATCTCGAAGCATTTGCTGCTGTCGTGTACTCGAGCAACTGGGAGCAAGAGATTCGTGCCGATGACGACCTCATGGCCAGCGCCGTTGATCTAGGTGCCTCACAATCCAGCGGCAAGATATCGCAGACTCAGACGCAGACACAAGGTACGCAGGGTGGTGAATCGAGCTTGGTCATGGTGGATCCCCAAGGGGGATTCGAGAGTGCATGGGGACGAGCAGTGGACAATAAGTCCTGAGGCGTATTTTGGTTGTGTGTTACTACATAAGGGACGAGGAGTCATGGTGGGAATTGGTCATGGCAGCATAACACTGGGATGCATCTGGATCACTGAGATACAAACACATATATCATATGCTATTTAGAGGCGAGTCGAGGGGGAACATGGTCTAGTCGAGTCGAGGGGTTTAGCTTTCCCCCGTGTAACATTGATGCCGGAATTGGCGTTGGGTATAGTCTCTCTCCTTCTGCTTTTGTATGCCTCCTCTGCTGGAACTGTGAGGTATCTCTTGATTGTTCTGACATGGGCTCATGATGCCATACATGTCGAAGCCTGCCTTCTGCTTGACTCCGTGTGAGAGCGCCGTACTTTTGCTGGGTCAGAATAATCCTCCTTGAGGTTCAGAGGCAACAGTATCCTCATGTCTGCCCGCATATAGGCGCCTCCTCAAGAGCGTAATATCCTCATCAGGGGTTACTCTCGAGCTGCCTGGCATTTTATGGTTTTATGTCGGAAAGGCATTGCTTTCAACGGCACTTGATAGCTTGTTTGTGCGCTCACATCAAACCCCTGATGAACTGATCCAGACCAAGCTCAAAGAGCTCATTCTTGACACCATCGCCATTTTTGTGCTCGACTGGCGCCAGGGGATTCTTTACCACTAGCAAAACATCAGTTCCAAAGCCCCAAACCTTTAACATGGGGCGAACATACCGTACTCAACCCAGAGGTTTATGTATATCTGATGCAGCACATTACGCATGCTCAGTGTAGCCGTGTCGGTGAGTATGACAAATCTCAGATTCGCAGGTGTCTCGTAAAAGTGAAGCTTGTACTGGGCGGTGCGGTAGCTTATAAAGGCGTCGTCGTCCCCGCCGAGCTTGCGGACCATGTTACGCAGGGAGAATACCGTGCCGAAGAGGAGCTTTGCGTCGTCAGAGGATGTAGTCGGGGCGGCGGCTGTGTTGGCGGTGATGGTGCCATCGGGGTTGGTGGATGGGGGAAGCCAGGATTTGGAGTAGACGCACTCGGCTGAGAGGTTGTTAGTTGTAAGTGTTGAGTATGGGGAGGAAGGGTTGGTTACTGTGACGGTCGAAGATGTGGAATGAGTAGATGACCATGATGGCGGTTTCCAGGGGCTTGGAGCTTGTGGTTGACGTGGAAGGTTTGTCAAAGGTAGTAGAGTATTTGTTGAGGCTATAGAGGCGAGAGATTGTTATGCGCCGAGGTATCGAGGGAGTGAATAGCTGTGGTTGATGTTGGTGCTATCGAGATACGTTGCGATGTCAAGTTGAGCTGGGCAGAGTATGGGATGGAATGGAATGCGATTGTTGGTGGAGACGACGGGGCGTGATACTGCACTACAGCACTGCCCTGAGCCTCAAGGGCCTTTCCCCCACTGCCCACTGACGTCTAGTGGGAGCTTCAGTGGGGTTAGAGCTGTCCACTCCTCTCAGGCGCCGGGCGCCGTTTACCCATCTTGGTATGAGGCAGGGCTGACTGTAAGCAGCCAAGGCTAACAAGACAAGCCAAGTTCAGCTATTAAAGAACCCGACATAATCCTCCCTCCCCCATCATCACAACTAGCACTCAACATTGCGTGTCTGCCTCGTCTTTTCCTCAACTACGTCAATCTTCTTCTTTTCAACGTCTTGGTTGTAGATCCCCAGGCAGGGCAGTTGGAGTCAATTCGTGGGGTGCGGGGCAACACAATCAATCAATCGATCAAGTCAACCATCCATTCAATTCATTCCAATCCAACATCGCGACTCTCTATTCCTCGGCGCATCCTTCGCAATGGAGACTGCCGAGTCCGCGACGCACCCAGAGCTAAGACCCTCATTCACTTTTCCTTCACCTCAAGTCAAGGTCGATCATCATGGCGATGCCGCTGAAGACCAGCCCCCGCCGCCCCTCACTCATCACCTGTAAGTCAAGTCACGAGCCAAAAGTGAACTGCGCCCGGATGTCGAGAGCCTGACAATCAACAACAGGACAGAGCCTACAGAGGTTCTCCACTTCTCAAGTCCTCTCAGACATCACAAGCGAACCCCAAGCGCTCATCGTGAAGTCAAGGTGCGTGCGAACCATTGGCGCAGCCCAACTACAAGACCTTTCTCAACTCACCAGTCTCACAGGAAACTCTCGATGCGCAAACCCAATTTGGAAACGAAGATTCTGACGGAGATTCCCATCATCGAGTAAACCAGTATACCATCCTGGAAGAGATTGGGAGGGGCTCCTATGGTGCCGTCCACCTTGCAAAAGACCAGTTTGGCCAAGAATATGTGAGTCTCCCAACCCAATGGAAACCCAGACAGTCCATAACCCTCTGACCTGCATAAACCAGGCCGTCAAAGAGTTCTCCAAAGTTCGTCTTCGAAAACGCGCTCAATCCAATATCCTCAGACAAGGTCCTCGAGGCCCGAGGCGCATGGGTCCTGGCGGACGAGGACCATTCAACGCTGCGCCTCGCCCCCATGAGACAAACGATGCGCTGCACCTCATCAGAGAAGAAATTGCCATCATGAAGAAGCTCAACCACCCAAACCTGGTCCAGCTCTACGAGGTCCTCGATGACCCTGAAGAAGACTCTATCTACATGGTCCTCGAGATGTGTAGGAAGGGTGTTGTCATGAAGGTTGGCTTGGATGAGCAGGCCACCCCTTATCCGGAAGAGAACTGTCGCTATTGGTTTCGAGATCTAATATTGGCCATCGAGTATCGTAAGTACCACCTTCTCAAATTCATTGCTTTTATGGGCTAATGCAATGCGCCAGTCCATGCACAGGGCGTCATCCACAGAGATATCAAACCAGATAACCTGCTCTTGTCCGATGATGACGTGCTCAAGGTTGTCGACTTTGGAGTCTCCGAAATGTTTGAAAAACCAGATAACATGAGGACAACCAAGTCTGCGGGCTCGCCGGCTTTCCTCCCCCCAGAGCTCTGCGGCAAGCATGGCGATGTGTCGGGAACCGCTGCCGATATCTGGTCCATGGGAGTATCTCTTTACTGTCTCAAGTACGGCCGTATACCTTTCAACCGCGACGGTGTCTTGGACATGTACGATGCTATTAGGTCCGAGGAGCCTCAGATCCCCCAAGATGAGAACCCGGACTTTGTAGATCTCATGCAAAAAGTCCTCAACAAGGATCCAGAGCAACGCATAACAATGGACAAGCTCCGAGTAAGCACTTTATCCTCTGAGAGTACTCAAATGACGAGGCTGACATTCGAACAGGAGCATCCGTGGGTGACCAAGCAAGGCACAGATAACCTACTCTCTGCCGAGGAGAATTGTGCCAACATGGTCGAGCCCCCAAATGAACTCGAAGTTAACCGCGCTTTTACTCGTAAGATGAATCACCTCCTCTGCGTCATGAAAGTCATCCATCGCCTGAAGACTATTCTGGCCAAGCACCGCGCCAGGTCCAACAGTGGCACTCCTAGCCAGCGCCGGAGCTCCTTTGATGCATCTGAGGAGAGGGCCAAAGCCGAGGTGATTGAGGCTTTGATTTACCAAAGGCGGAAATTCCAAGCCCGACAGTTCATGAGCGGCGAGGACGAGACACCACCAGCACGCGAGGAAAAGGATCCCGGCACACCTTTCCTGGGTATTGGCACAGGAACGAGGGATGAGTTTGCCATGAACGAGGCTACCCCAGATATGGTATCTGATTCGCCAACGGCCGTGGACTTCAACGTTTATGACCGAGCGTACGAAACCGCTATAGAGAACATCACGTCAAGTCGCAACGATGCCTCGCGTAGGCCGACCGTGTACCTGACCAGGTTTGTCAGGGATACCCAGAGCCTGAAGGGAGTTCCTGGGCTTGGGCTAGTTGAGGGCCAGGATACTCCTGAGACTTCTGGTGACCAGCAGACATTGAGCAGCTCGACAGGCTCAACAGCCACGTTGACACAACTCGCGTCCAAGCTAGGCATTACGGACGACAAATAGGTCAAGGTTACATCCCAATCAGTGACAGATCATTGTATATCAGGATACGGCTTCAAAAACGGAAAGAATGCGTAGGAAAATGGCGTTTAAGAGGAGGCGAGTAAAACAAGGATGGGACTGTATTTGGAGAGGAATCCAGTGAGAGTGATACCACAACGCAGATGTATGAGAATACGTGAATGTAATGTACTGTCATCGTTTATTGAACTGAATAAAACAGTGAAAGTGATTTCGTGCAAGCGGAGCAATAGCGTGTCCTTAACAACGTTAATACGACAAAAGTACACATGTGTAATTTGTCAAATTAGCCAGAAACAACCAGGCAGCGTTAACATCCTATCTTTAGAGATCTGCAAAGACAGTTGCACTGGCCAAGAATGGGGGCCAGGGCTTCGAGCAAGCGTAGCCAGTGAACTGCGCATTCACAGGAGAGATGACCAGTGATACGCTGTTAATGGTGGCTGAGAAGAGGAGTCCTCAACCACGGCCCAAGCTGACCTGTGAATTCAGTCAGTAATCTCCATGTATCAGCAACAACTCGGTAACCAGGAGCAGCGGTTGGCCGAAAAGAGCAGCATGGAGTAGTAGGTACTAGTTGCGGCAACGGGAAGCTCTCCCGAAGACGGGATATCAAAATTTGGATCATGGGTGCCACCATTGTACATAACGGCGCCAGGAACACCCGACGCCACGTGGAAACCGTTGATCAAGGTGTTACTGTACATGAAGTGTACTCGGTACTATCAGAGCTCAATCCAAACCCTGGCCACCAAGTTTGCGATTGACGGCCACCCACAAGCTGCTGTGAGACGCAATTGGGTATGCATGGGCCTGAGTTTCCATCTGGCAGGGTCAAGATGAAAGCTTCGATAAGCTTGTGTGGGCCGCAGGGGTAGCTTTCGGGAGTATAACAAGGGTTGAGCTGACAGGTGTTGGACTGAACCAGTGAGCTCTCGTCGATAAACCACGAGTGAAAAGACTCTGCTGTCGGTGTAAACTCTCGTGTAGACTCCTTGTTGGCCAAACGAAGACGGTGTGACGTAAATTCGAGGTATGCAAATCCCAAACACTCGGCTTTTTCAACTTTTGATCCAGTTGTAAGTGATGAATGAGGAGAGCCGCTGGCGTGATTCGAGTCAAAACATCATCACCGCCCACTTCATGGGTATTTGTATGTAGGTATGGAGCATAATGCCTCTTGAAAGAGTGGAAACATTGATATATGATGGAATGAGATCAGGCGGTGAAGGGGTTCTGGGTTGCTCAGGAAGCTCCTCCTTTTGTGTAACGTGAAGCTCCATATTGAGCCGCTCAAATTTGTTTCATTTGAAAGTAAAAAGCAGTGATATCCATTGCACATTTCGGAAAATGACAGAGCTATTATCTCAATACCAGGGGCATATCGATTAGCTACTGTATTCAACATTTCCGTATGTAAGTCGTGTAGGTACTATAATCGAGCATCAACACCTCGGCCAAAGACCAGCCCGGCGGCTGCGGCACACGCATAGATCAATCAGCCGGATAAGCACACAGGCAAATTTTGACGAATCGGCAGATTAGTAAAAGAACTAGATGAACGGGTGGTCAAACTCTTGCTTGGCTCGGGATGCATATCCTATGTGGGTAGTGTAATCATGGCGGCTCTAGAGGTCGACGTCGTCGGAACAAACACTCAGAAGTACGTATCAATTTCCTGTGGTAACGTGGGTCACCCCAAAACCGGCCACCCCCCAAAACCGGCCACTTTTTATCCACCACCAACCACCTCACAACCACCTATTCAACCCGCGTTTTCTCGTGCAATTATCAAGATACAACAATTCTGACTACATCAATCGATTCAGCATGCCCGAATGGACCGAGGAAGATATGCGCCTTGCGCTAGAACTCCATAGGCGCGGCGTTTCTCAGAATAAGGCTACAGCCACCTACGGCATCAACCGTTCAACCTTCCAAGCGCGTTTAAGAGGCAGTACGGCGCCCAATGAAGCCCATCAACCCCGGCAGAAGCTTTCTGTATATCAGGAAAAACGTCTCCGCGAGTGGATTATCATCCAAGACGACCTAGGCTGTGCTATATCGCATGCACAAGTCAGAGAATTCGCTAGCAAGATTGCTAGGCGCAACGGCTTCTAAGATGGCGTTAGTAAGAACTGGTTATAGTCTTTTATGACTTGTTATCCTGATATTAAGACTTTAAGAGGCAAGAAGATTGACTCAGACCGGTTTAACGGAGCAACTACTGAACTTATTAAGGCTTTCTTTATGTTATTAATGATGCCGGCAATACACCACATCAAGCAGAAGAATCATTACAATATGGACGAAGTTAGAATAATGGAAGGGATAGGAATAAACGGTCTAGTCTTTGGTCACGCCAGCAAGAAGGCGGCACTTCTTAAGCAGCCTGGTTTACACTTATAGATTATAATTCTTAAGTATATCTCAGCCACCGGGAGAGTCCTGACTCCCTTAGTCATCTTCAAGGGAAAGACAGTCCAACAGCAACATTTCCCGGATAACTTGGACTTCCTCGATAGCTAGAACTTTACATGCTCTGAAAAAGGCTAGACTAATAGCCAAATCGCATTAATTTGGCTTAAAACGGTATTCATTCCGCAGACTAAGCCGGAGAAGAAGGGGGAGCCAAGACTGCTCGTTATCGACGGCCACGGGAGTCATATAACAGAGGAATTCCTTTTTACATGCTTCGATAACAATATCTTCCTTCTATTCCTTCCTCCACACGCTTCACATATCCTATAACCGCTAGATGTAGCTATTTTCGGTCCGCTTAAGCATATATACCGCCGTTATATATTAGACCTTGCATCTATTGCAGACTCAAGCCAGATTGGCAAGATTTCATTCCTATATAACTACGATAAAGCCCGCAACGAAGCTCTCACGAAAAACAACATTTATGCCGGTTAGCGAGCAACTGGACTATGGCCAGTTAACGTCGCTAAAGCTCTAATGAATCCGATAGTCACAGAGATAAAGAAGCCCGAAAATAAGCCTATTTCCCCTATAGAAGAGCACCCTGAGTGTCTCTTCAAGACCCCTCGCTCATCTATGCAAGTGAGAACGTTACTCGGGCGCGTACCGCCGAGTGCAATAGAAGATCTAACCGTTAGGCTATTATTTAGGAAGATAGGCATATAACTAGACCGTTAGGGAGTTAAATTAGAGGCATAAAATAGGGAAATATCGCTATTAAAGCATAAAAACGAGGAATTATAACTAAAGAAGAGGCAGAAAGTTATATATAACGGCAACGC
>JAATHB010000753.1:0-56600 GCA_014822075.1 Fusarium buharicum
GGGCTGGGTTGGCGAGACTCTATTTACACGGGTCGAAATTGAATTGTCAACGGTTGATAGACGAGATGATGAGGAGGGATAAGCAGGTATTTCCAGAGTTGTATGTACTGTAGCGCAAATGGTGACGAGAGGCTGTGAGGCTGGGCGCCGAGACCGAATAAATCTTGGCTTCCTTTTGGCAGAGTCGATTGTCGCGTGGATGGCTTGCAGTAAGGCGTTTTGGCGATCGGGAAACTCTAGGTGGCGATCTCGAAGGGTCCAAGAAGCTTTTTTCCGTTTAGCACTGATGCGATGTTGAAATGGTCGTCTTGGTCGCAGGAAATTTAGTGAATTAAGCTCCTGGTCCGTCCCTTTTTCTCGCGTGGTTAGGGAAGATTAAAGTTGTTAACAAGTGCGGGACAGTGCAGTAAGACAGAGAGAGGCAGAGGAGAATACCGGGGGGACCAAGTTATTTTGAGGATTTTTAGTGAGGCCGACGTCTGTAAATTTTATGGGTATTTCGAATAGACGCACTGTATATGCCAAACTGGTGCAGCATCATACGTAGTGTCAGATGCCCTCGGTGATTTCTCCATTAATCGTCAAGGTGATATGTTACTTTTCAATAAATTGACCGTTGATGATAAAATTAAATCTGCAAGACCGTTCTCAGGTTATCGGCTGGCTGCACGCCCACGGCCAAATTTCAATGAAGCCTCCGGCCCGCTCAACGGCAATAACAAAATACCTACCCTTACTCCAAGCACTGTATCGAGGGCCCTGATGTGCGCTGCAGATACCCCCTTTCGTCAATTCAAAAGCCCCTGCATCATCTTTTAGAGTTGATCGGCCCTCTTTTCAACCAACGGTTGTTTGTTAAATACGGCGGCATGGTCACCAGTGCAACCCCGCCTTCATGTCAGAAGAGCTAGGGTACTGACGTCTGTTCAAGAATATACTTTTAACCTCATGTATCTCAGAAACACAAGAGAATTGTCACGTCTTGCCAGTTGACTTTAATACCAATAGAGTGAGGAGTGGTTATATATTGTACCCAAAAGTGTTCACTAACCTACTGGAATCAATAAATCACTACTCTCAGCGCAAGCTGCAGCTAAAAGCATCAGACATAGGTAGCACATGCGACTCAGCCACTCACACTGTGCACCTTTAGAAATAGACACGGAAAACATCACCCTTACCTTGCTTGACCGTGGAACGTGATTTCTTCAATACATACGATTCAACCAATCAGCAATTGCTATGTTTTCAACTCTCAAAAAACAAGTCGATAAAATACTGGGGAAAAACTTGATAATGATGTTGGTAGCTTACCCATGGACTAAGGTGAGAACTCAAACGCATAGACATTGGCCGATAAATCGCGGCTCGGCCAATAAACCTAAATATCAAAGCTATCGTCTGATACTAAAGCATCTAGGCATTACCCGAGCTCGTGTTGCCAAGTTTTTCTTGCTGGGTAACCAATCATTTAATAGCCTACACGTGCTTCCGAAGCTTATTCATGCTATCGTCGAGTGGTTGAACGCTAGCTCGTAGTTAATCCTTCAACCTACTGCAGCATCACAGACATTAACACTCTTGGCTTCTATGTATAGGAAATAAACCTGCTCACCGAAACTCCCAACTAGATCATCTCACGTCATACAGAGCATCCAAATGAATTCAATCAAGCTTTCCAAATCGCCAAGCCCGCACATGCAGATACCACATTAGAAATCATTATACGAATAGTCTTGGCAAAGCTTAGTTGCCTTCTCAACGTCCCGCAACTTGGCCTCTGCGTACCTTAGGTAAGGTAATCTTCTGCAGAGTCTTGGCAAACTTGGCTCTTTTACCTTGTCCCACGTCACATTCAACGACGCAGGTAATACCTAGGTACCGTTCACATGCCATATTCAAATACCTATGAAACCGTCCAATGAGATAATAAAATGTATTGAACCAACTCCTGGGTATTTGGTGCCCATCGACCTCGATGCAGCTGTAATGCCCCGCTTCCGTTCACGCCATAACAAAACTCCGAACGCTAAGCATCGTTGAAAATGCATCCTCCTATCTTTTATCGTTATCCATGCATGCAACAAAATATTGACTTCCTCTTCATCCTTTTTCGTGCCGAAACCCGCTGGTTCTTTTGCTCCATATCCCCTGCTCCCCTGCTGTATCTAATCTTCGTCGTAATCGGTTTCATCATGCTTCCCATCTCGATACCTCATCTCAAGCACCCATTCCTCGTCAAAGTCGATGCCTCGTCGAATTTTAGTTCCGGCCTTCTTCCACACTGCACTGCCCAGGCCAATATCGGCAATGAAAAGACGCCACTCGTCCTCGTGCCCTGCATTGTTTGAGTACTGGGGGTCGTCTTCGCTTGGCGGTGTGACGGCTTCGAGCAAGCCGCGTTTGGGAGCTCCCATCGCAACAATGTATCGAGGCTTCACAAACAGGCGGCCACCATCTATCACTGCTACCTTGCCAGAAGTCGGATCGATACCTGTTGGCACATCGACGGCAAGGACAAAGGCCTCGTTTCGGTTCGCCCATTCCATCAATTCGTAGACGGTAGCCTGATCCCCTGTCCGCAGTTCTTCAAATGAAATGGTCAAGCCCAGAAGAGCATCGATTATAAGCGAGACGGTTTCGGATGATCCCGACGACGAGGATTTGCGCAGATGCTCGAAGAGTTCGGCCTTGCTGAGTATCTTGCCCCCAAAAGCTCGGTATAATTGAATCTGCTGTCGTAAATCTTCGAGTAGGTCTTTCTCACGTTCAATACCCACCAAGCACATCAACACATTGACATTCTTGTTCCGGAGATGACGTCCCGCAGCCATGGCCCGGATACCTGATTTGTTGTTACCAGCTAGAATCACCACCGCTGGCTTCATCAGAATAGTGCCCGCGGAGGGGTTAGCACTAACGAGCCCAAACCGCATCTTAATGGCAGGATCCGACAGTGCTTTAAAGGCCACCTGGGCGATACCGCGCCCTCCATTTTCAGCCATGAGTTGCTCCGTCAACCCAACCTCGTTCGCAGCAATGTTTTCAAGGTTCAGCATCTGCAGAGCAGAAACGGTTTCGAGGCGCTTGTTCGAGGGAACAAGATAAAGGCCGGGCGGGTGACCTTGCTGCCTGCTGTTAGTACTGCGTGATTCTGGTCGGGAGATAGACAAGCGAGATAAATGGCTTGCACGTACGCCAGAGTTGACGCGGCTCAAGGGGAGGCCACCAGGCGTCGCAACGGCACTCGCCTTACGTGACTGTGATCTCCGCGATGGCCCCGATTTGCTGTCAGCTCTCCGGTTGCTTTGGCTGCTCCTGACGTCTCGCCCCGAAAGCCTTTCTGCATCGTTCATTCCGTCATCCGCCTCACTGTTCCAGAAATCTGCATTTTTCTTGGTCGTTGAGGGCAGATCAAGCACATTCTCTGTGTAATGTAAATTCTTGCCGCCAGCTGTGCCAGGCTTCGGCTTGCGGTTATGGGACACTAGCCGGCTGGCATCGTCAATCTGGTCTTCCTGTCTCATCTGATCAAAGATTGTACGCTTGTCGAATTTTGCAAGGTTATTCTCAAAGTCGAAATCGCCCATCTCTTCTGTGACTTCCTCAGAGGCCCAATCATGGTCACGTACGCCCTTGCGTCCTTTACCACCCTTCAAAGAGTTAAACGGCTGGAAGGATGGTGTACTTTGCAGCATAGGGGTTTGCCTCCAGCCTTTACCCCTCCCACCAGCCGGCGAACCTTCAGCAACCTGACCATCTTCCTCGGGGCGCCGACCCTTCCCTTGTTTAGACTGGCGAGAGCGTCGGTTCTTCTTCTTAGCGGCTTGGGTTGATTGATGTTCCGCGGATTGGCCATTGCCCAACTCTAATATCGTTTCGCTAATGTTCAGGTTGCTAACGGACCCTGTCAGGTCGTGATCGGGGGTAGGTCGTCCTGGCGTAGAAACTGCGGCACTTGTCGGAGCGGCCTGCAACTCTGCTCTCTCGTCTTCGCGTGTAAAAGACTTCGTATCGGACACTGGAGGCGTTGCCGATACTGGCGGTCTACCCAAGCTTAAGATCGCGGGATCGACAAAAGCAGGCTGGGGTGGCGGTTGCGGAAACGACGCCGCAGCGACAGGTCCGACAGGAGGGTGCGGAAATATCGCTTGCGAAACGTCTGGCTTGATCTCGGACAGATCGGCGATGTTGGCAGCATCGATTTGAGCATAAGGGCGCCATTCTTGTGTGTCTGGTAGGAATACTATAGCTCTGGTGTCAGCAAATCTCCTCTAGAGCATAATTAAACTCATCCATACCGTTGTTCAGGATGAGGCTGCTACCCGCCTGGACGTCTTTGACTATTCCTGTGACTTGACAACCAGAGGGTTCCCTCAGCACCACTCGCATATGCAAGCCTATGAATTGGGTTGCCATATTTGAAGCCTCTCACAGAGTTTCAGAATTTTTATAGTTATATGGAGAGATCGTCACACGCTAGATATCATCAAACTCCATAGACGAGCTTCAGTAGCAAATTCTTGGGCGTGCACTGCGAGAGGTCTGATTGTGAGTGTTTCGTGGTTATTGTATAGGGATATCGCCAATTTTTCGAGGTAAAAATAACGGAGCGGGGTGGTCAGAATCGTCGACCTGGTGACTGATGACGGATGAAGTTTCCAAGCGGCGGGATGGGGCAAAACGAGGGGAGGTTAAGACTAGGGCGTCTTTGCGATGAAGCCGTGCAATGCTCGAATACAGACAGCCTTAAGCTCAAACTCTGTGATGTCTATGCCGTATGCGATGAGAATGTCCTGCTAAGAGTGTCGATCGGACTTTTGGATTGCGATGTTGTATGTGGATGTTTGTTTTGTCTTGTCGTGGTGGGAGAAGTTTCCATTTGAACATGGGGCAATAGATTCGCGTGCGAAGGACGTTCCAACTTTCTTATCGATAAGGATTAAGGCACTGCGTCACAATCGGCACTCATTGGGTCGGGTTTGGCAAGAATAGCCAAACGACATTGAGGAAAATTAGTAGGTAGTCCAACCAACTATAGTGATATAATAGCATTCCTGTTAATCCTTACCTACTGTAGCTTTTACCTGGAGACCTTAGCTATCACCATCACTGAGTCTACATAGGGCTTTTTAAGCATACATTAGACAAGTCAGAAGTGCATTAGTAGCCAATCAAGCTCTTCATCAAGACTTCTCAACAAGTATACACTACAACTTCACTTCTATGCCCTATGAACCGGAGACATAAGGTTCCTCAACAAAAGGTTCACCTGTGGAAAGCTCAACAAAGAAGTTCCAAAGTCGAAAGAGCAGTGGTTCATCAAATGGTATTATCGTAGAACTCGGAACCTCTAAATATCTACTAGCCGTCTTGGCCTTGTTCATCCCGACCAAGTCGCCTTGTATTCAGGCACCCTCAACGCCTTTCCCATGGGTACCCGCTTCCATCAGAAACCGCATCCTCAAAATACCTCGTTCTCGTATCATACAATGGTATCGATAGATACAACACTTAACGTACATAGTAATGCTAGGCTCGCCGAGTACGAAGACTCAGTACTCGTACGAAGCCATTGCCTCTTCTTCGTCATCCAAATCTACCACTTGGGGTGTTGACTTTTTGGGGGCCGCAGCCTTTAATGGCGCAGCTCCAATTCGATTCGAGACAAAATTCGTAATGGACTGAGCCTTGGGTTTTCCGAGCGCCTCCTCAGCGCTATAAAGTTTGTTGTAAAAGTCAATGACACGAGGGTGCGCCATGACCTTGGTCTTTTGAAAGCCCAAAACCTGCAGCCCATCCTGAGTAGTCGCTCGACTGAGAGCAACGTACGCCTGGCCCTTCTCAAATACACGCCCTAGATTGACCTTGACTCTCTCCAGAGTTTGTCCCTGAGCTTTGTGAATGGATAGTGCCCACGCCAAGATCAGGGGTAGTTGGGTGCGCTTTGCTTGAACTTCACCATTGGGTAGTTCGACCTTCCACTCCTCAGGCTGGCAGAGAATAACGCGCGCTGTGCCATCCGTCGCCATAAATTGCACGACCGGGTATTTAATTGAGCTCGAGCTTGTGTCGGAATCGCGACTGAATGACTTGAGCAGCTTCTTTCGGGCCTTAGCCATAGGATCGTCATCATCATATTCGTCAGGTGGGGTCATGTCGAACGTCTTCTCGTCCGCGAAACCGATGACCTTGCCCAAAGACCCGTTGACGAGTGATTCGTCAAGGTTCTTGATCAGCATCACCTGGGCGTCTATCTTCAAGTCGATGCTCTTGGGCGCCATCATGTTGGCTAACAGTTTGTCACGAACCTCTTCTTTGCCAAAATCGAGAGCATCAAAGCGCCGGACCGGGCCCTTCAGCTCTCTCAATCTTCTGTCGTTGGACATTTCTACTTCATTTCGGGTAGAGAACAGTTCTGCTGTCCCCAAACCATCGTCGAAGGTGAGTGGTCGTTCCAGTGCTTTGAAGGCCCTAACAGTGTCCTCAGTGATTCGGCCAAGACGCATCTCGTTAAGCATGTTGGCAAAGACGGGATCTCGTTGTCGGAAAACCTGGGTAAGTCCAATGGTATGGTCTATTGAGGTGGTCCAGGTAGAAGCATCAAAGGCAAACTTGGTTTCCCGCTTGGCCCCCTGTTCTGGAACTGGTGGGAGCTGGAAGAAATCACCAGTGATAATAAGTTGAATGCCACCCCATGGTCTGCCATTGTTTCGAATTGTCCTTCCAATCTGAGATAGTTTATCGAACAAATCTCCATCCACCATGGAAATTTCATCAATGACAAGGCATTTGGTTCTCAGCCAACGATTCTTGGCCTTGGGATTTCGTCGAATCTTCTTGACCAATGTTGGAGCGTCGTCTTTGCCGAGGCCAATACCTGAGAAGCTGTGTAGCGTGATACCTCCGATGTTACATGCAGCAAGTCCAGTGGAAGCTGTGACTGCAACTCGTTCAGGGTCTTTGGCGTACTTCTTCTTCAGCTCGGTAATAATGGCCCGCATCAACACGGATTTACCGGTTCCGGCTGCACCAGTAAAGAAAACACTCTGGTTCTTGTTCACCACCAAGTCCAAGACATGCCTTTGCTCCTCGCTCAAAGATATGGCAAAGTTACCCTTGGAGTTCGACTTCGTAACTTCTTTAATGTCGTCCATGGACATATCCGTGCTAGGTGCAGGCTGCTCTTGCTGCCGCTGGTTTCTGAACTGTTTTTTCTGTTCTTTGACGGCACTGGCAGTTGGATTCCAGAAGTCTTTTCGTTTGTTGGCTGGTGTCTGGGTAACTTGTGCATAGTCCTCCTCCTCCTCCTCCTCAGGGTCTTCCTGCTTAAAGCTTTGAGGTAGGACTCGTTTTTTGGCCTTCTTGGGTGCTGGGACACCAACATCGTCCCGGTCGCCAGAAGAATCGCGCTTCATTGATATGTTCGCCATTGTCGAGGTCACTGATGTGGATCGCTGTGGTGGGAGAAAGTGCGACGGGGGAGATGAAGACCAGTCTATGTGCTTGTCTGTCTGTGTTGACGTTGGTGGTGGAGGTAGCATGCTTTCCTTGGCGGGAGGTTTCGAGGGCGTAGCCACAGGAAGAGTTGGTAGAGCTGAAGGAGGCTTAAAGTCGAGATCCAAATCGTCGTCGTCGCTAAAGTCGTTCTCGGAAAAGTAGACCGCTGCTTTGGCCTTTGCTTGAGAATCGGGTCCAGTGAGATCAACCACATCTGTTTGGCCCTTGAACGAATTAGATCCTCCATACAAAGAAGCCAGAGAACCAGGTCCAGCACCAACAGGCGGTCTGCTGCTACCTGGGTGCTGGTTCATATTCGAGGATCTGTTTTCGAGGGGTTTGGAGAGAGGTTGCGTCGTCCTCGCCGACACAGCAGGGGCGTTTGGCTTCTTGAGTTGTTGTCGGATATCGGCATTATGTGTGCTAGGGCTACTTGAAGGAAGGAACGGCTGAGGTCTGGACTGGGTTCTTTGGGAAGGAGGAGGACCATTGGCCTCGTACTGGCTGTTTGCCCGCTGCAACATTGCTTCGTAAATGGGTGAAAATGCAGGACCACCCGAGTACACTTGAACCTTTTGTTGTTGTTGTTGCTGCTGTTGTCGTTGCTGATGTTGTTGATGTTGTTGCCTTTGCTGCACTGCTAGTCGAAAAAGGAAGGCCCGTGTCGGCGAGGGACGAACAAGGAGGCTGTTAACGCCAACCTTCATAAAATGGTGTTGAGTGGTGATGGCTGATGAGGGCAAGAGCAAAAACAAAAAATGAAAAACTTGAAGGAAGGAAGGAAGGAGCTGAGAAAGGGCAACAATTGATGTAAATGTTCTTCAGCTGGACTGGAATAAAACATTAACAACTACCCCACGACCCTGTCATATTAGGCCAGAGCGCGTCCGAGTCTTGTAGTTTCCACGAGCGACTGAAGAGGTGCCTGCCCTGACGGGATGGACGCGTTTGAAGGCGCGACTTGCGGCAAGCCCCTCCTTGAAGTGATGTCGCTTAGTCACGTGGTCTAAAGTGCACTTCATCAACAGTGATTCAACAACACCAAGGAATTACTATGAGTACCTTATTTGCACCATCATCGATTATCCAAAGATTACTAATGATATTCTTGCTTTACTACTGCATTGATAATTTACTTGGCCTATAAATTCTCAGATCCTCTTCCCATATAGCTTCACCCGCAACTAAATCGTGAAACGCTGTACAATTACCAAACCAAACCCCCGGTATGATTGTAGTCCAATTCGCGGAAAGTGGTTGGGACCAATCGAACATAAGGAAATAAAGGAATCATTAATCATAAGATTGTATCATGTCTTTTCCTCCACCATCTTCAGCTGATTCATCCTCTGTGGATATCACGTCTTTCCTGATACCGGAACGGACGGAGTGACGACCCATCGGATTTCTCCTTCTGGCGCATATACTCTCGAGCATCCTCGTCACTCCAACGGGAATCGGAGTCTGCATATCTACGTTCATTCTCTCGTCGGCTTTGATGCCTTTCTTTGAGCTCGCGCCGCCGTCGGATCTCTTCCTCGAGATGTTCGAAGCGGTCACTGTCATTCATTCGAGCGCGCTCTAGTGGTTTTTCATTGCGACCAAGCCTCTCCGCAAAGACTTCACGTCGAGCCGTGGGAGCAGATACATGACGGACGCAGCTCTTGTTCTGAATGATCCGCGGCGCCTCTACTCCCCTCCATGACTCCTCTGGCCGACGCTGCGGATAGGAACCACGCCTCGGTGGGCGGCTTTCCTCTCGGTAGCGGTGATCTGGTGAATCAAAACGCACGTGCGGTCGATGAGGGAGTATAGAAGCACGCTCATTAGAAAAGTATTCCACATCTCTCCTGGTGTGCAGAGGATCTTGGATGATAACGTTGTCATGATCTTTGTGCTTAGGTGCTGGACTACGTCCTCGACCACGCTGGGGTAGATTATGATCAGAGCTGATAGACGATGGTCTGGTGTCCTCGCTCTCGTCCTCCGACCAACCGTCCTCAGATGTCGATGAGCTCCGGTCAGAGACATGATACACCTTGATGTTGTCCCTGACATTTGGATTCGTCTCCACTACAATCTTTTTGGGTGAAGAGTTTCCTGTTCTAGAAGCTCCTGCTTGCGGATCTGAACCTGGGCGTGAAGGAAATACGGAAGCCGATTGCTTAGGTGGCGGTGCAGTGTTTCCAGCTTGTTCTGTGGGTATGGTCGGTGGAGGTCTCGGTATTGGAACAGATCCTTTGACTTGAGGCGGTGGAATTGTAAGTCTGATCGCTGGCAGCCTGGGTTGTGACTGATTGGAAAGTTCTCCCTGCCCTAATCTTGGTGTACCAGCGGTATGAGGCATCGCATTGTCTTGCTTTGCCGATGTCATTCCACTGGGCCGTGCCGTGTTGAGCGCGCCTTGACGCGGTTGCTGAACTTGCGATGGTGCAAGATGGTCAGCCTGTTGCCTCATGGCAGGTTTCGGCTGACCATTTAACCTTGGGGCCACGACTGGTGGAGTTGACTTGGGCAGGGGTATAGGAGTACGATGGGTGAACTCCTGACGAAGGGTAACAGGAGGCAAACCTGTCGAGTTTGGCTGAGAATATGGTTGTTGGGCATGCAGCACCTGCCGCATATTTGAATCCGCTTCAAGGGGTATCAAATCCTGTTGCCCGACGGCGGGTGTCCGCTTGAAGTATGCAATGACTGCTACCCTCTCCATCTTGGGAGACTTGCTTCTCCTGGAGTGCCCCCTGTGTTTTCTGGAGCTCCGTTCACTTCTGTCATCCTTGTGCCTGCCGGCATGTCGGTCATCTGCAGTCCGCCATTCTGATTCAAGTTGGACCAGCTTATAGTAGAACCGACGATCAGGGTCCCAGCTAGTCAGGTCAACTTGGGCCTTGTCGAGTTGGCGTTGAATTGTGTCGTTCTTATCTTGCTTCTTTTTTGGAACAGATCTCGTGTCTTTCTGGAGGTCGTGAATCTTATCCCTTATCATTGATTGGGGCATGTGTTTCTCGGTGCGCTTAACCTTCTCCCATGCAGATTCTGAGTCCCGTGACTTGCTATCAACTTTGAAGAGATTCTGTGTCTTCTCAAGGCGCATCACTCTGTACGTCTGAGGATCCCCACCCTGAACATCTGTGATCTCAACAGGATCTGGCCGACGCAGGTCCCAGGGGACTGCGTGCATGGGAGGGGCAGGAGGACCATACGATTGTGTGTTGGCTGGCATGAATGCAGGATTCAGCTGAGGTATTGTGTTCGGCCTGCCTGCAGGAAATCCAACAGGGGCTCCATTGTATTGGGGCATTGAAGCTCTTGGCTGAGGAGCATGGGCCTGACGATGCAGTAGCTCTGGAGGATTGTGAGGCATGGCCCCGGAGGAATGAGAACTAGGCATTGTACGATTGGTCTTTGCTTGGTGGTAGTTGGAAATTCCAATTCTCAAACCAGAGCAGTGAGTGGAGGATAAGGCGATGATATATATGACTGGAGATTGAGAGCTTGAGTGGGCACAGTCTTGAGGGGACCAGAGATTCTGCGTCAAACAACTCGGGCGCAGGGAAAAGTGAGGCTGCCGAGATGCCAAAGGGATGCGTCCTAGTAGAAAGATGGAGGGCGAATACAAGCTTGAAGGTTAGGGAGGCTGATGAGGGGTACAGCCTTGCTGAGGTAGGTGTGTCAGTAAGTTGAACAAGCTGACTACACTTTGAGTTGGAACGATTGAAAGACTTGTTTTGTTGCGTTGAATGGTGAGAGTGTCTGTCTGTTCATCTGAAATCCAGCGGGCGACTTGGGGTCTATTTGAACCCGTAGAAGCCGTCGTTCAAGATACGTATCGGCTTCCAACCCAACACACAACGATGGCGAGTATTCCTGAGCCACGAAAGCTGACTTCTGTAAAGTTTGTACGACATGCGAATGGTATTGGTTTCAAGCGCGCACCGTCTGGCCGCCGTGGTCTGGTGGAATGGTTCGCCCGTCTACCTCCGCGAACAAGCAGTTGGCAGAGACTGCAAGCCAACTACACAATACACTGAACCCTTCCAAGCTTAGTGATTTCAGCCAGTCCAGCTTGTCCGGCCTATGCATAACAGCCTTTGTTAATACGCCTTCAGCCCACTCCATCGCTTGGTCGACGATGCGGCCATATCAAAACTGTCGGCAGATGTCACCGACGCAAGTGATGGTTTTCAACCGGTCCCCGACATGTGCTACCGCACTTTGTCTCGATACAGTTACCAGCAATGAGGTACGTTGCCGACAGGGTGATTAGTGTAGATCTGTGACCAACGCCGGTAGCCCGTTCTGTCTGCCGAGATATGCAACCAGGCGATCACCGTTGTCAGCATGGTCTACCTCATCACCTCAACTATAGTGTCTTTATTTCTTTTGCAAGATTTGTGCATTATTGTGCGCTCTCGGACGGTTTATTCAGCTCCCGGTGAGCGAGTCTGACGCGGCAACGGATGATCATATGGAGATCTCCCACGCTGCGTAACGGTAAGCGTGCCTCAAGCATGATAAGTCTAAATAGACCACCTGATTGTGTTACAAGATCAGGCAGTGCTCTCATTTAGATTGTTGAAAACTTCCACGAACACGTTAGGCGTCTATGCTGTTTGATACCTCCGAAGTTGTGTTACTGCGTGCGAGAGCACAACATCTCGTCACGGCCGAGAAGTATATTGGAGAAACAGCCGCTGCCCGCCATATCACAAGTACCAGGGAAAGTTTTGGATAAGTAAGTAAACAGAGCAACAGGGGCCGTGTTAGACATATCGACCAACCTCATGTGGAACAATTGAAGTATCAAGGCTCTGGTAGTTGATCGACAGAAATAGCTTCGCGAGAAGGTCGGGTATGCAAGTCATCGCTGTAAGCAGGAAAGCATTAAGATCCCCAGCTAATTGTATCAAAGGACCTTGAAACGGTTATTAGGTGATTGGTGACTTCTAAATATGCAGGGTTGGTTGGTTCATGCCATCTGGTGGTAGACCAACACTCTTGATGAGCCCGCATCAAAAGTGCACACATAGAGTCGTAAGGCAGTAGGATGACTCGCATAGTTTTTAGAACTTGTAGTTTCTCATCGGTCAAATCGATGGGTGATCTGGTGAACTCCGCACCAAAGACGCCTGGCGAGTATATCCGGAACACTTTGATGCCGATAGATGGTTGCAACCAAACATACAGACTTGCACTACCACGTCACGGCCCGTCGCTTTTTTCTTGTGTTTCATTCACGATAAGATATCAGCAGGCTTTTTTTTTGTTATGCGACGATGTTAAACATATGCGAGGTGCATGGATTGACCCATCCGTCTTTGTGCGGCGCAGGTCGTGGTGGATGGGCTGTACCGCTTCTCATACGTTGAGTAAATGCCAGATCAAAATGAGGCGAAAGTGAAGGGGATGGAGTAGAGTTTCGTTTCTTCTCAACTGGGCAAAATCTATCAGCTTGTTCACAAGAAATGTATAGATTGGTAATCGAGTTGCAAGTCCTGGCTTGGAGTAAAACGCGTACCGTGTCATAACGCCTTGTAACCGCCTCCCTCGTGGCCGTGCGACCTGCCAACCTCTCACGAACCCAAGAGAAGGTCTCTGATGGCTTCCAGAACCGGGCCTTTCCGTAGCAACAGTTCCCGCTCCCGCTGTCGGTGGGCGACGATCAGGCAACCAGCCGCTTGTCAAACTGAGGTTACACCGTACCATAGGCAGGCAATCGAAGTGGCATTGGCAGTCTTACATGCGACGGGCGTTTTCTTTGTGCAAGGGCGACGCTTGCGAAAAACCCAAGGGCACTAACACACCATCCCACCATCAATCGAGGTGAGCTAACTTGGACCGGACGACCGAGGTCTGCCTTGCGGATGCCTCGTGAGGGGATGCTTTCTTTGTCTTTGCCTCTAGCGGGTTGTCGTCGACAAGGCGTTGGAGACGGAAACGAGTAAACGAAGCAGGCTATTGTTAGACAATTGACGTGTCTTCTGAGAATGTCTTGTACTACTCTTTCGTATGCGTCCACGTAGAATTTGTGGCAATGTCTGAAAGTCGTGGGCTGGCACAGTTGTCGATGTGGCCTCATGGTTTGTGGTTTGATGATTGATGATGAAAATGAAAGAGAAAAAATTCTAGTGAACTGCCTGCCTAAGGTATTTAACGTCTTAGGATGTTCGAGGTAAGTCGAAGGAAGAGGTCCTTCCAACTTGACACCCGACCCGTCGTCTCTTTCCGAATAACGGCAGGTTTATTTGAAAACGTGTATTTTGCAGCATTTAACCTATATACCAATAGCGAATCATGTCATATCTGCCTCTATAAAATCTTCACTGGTATACAAAATGTGTAAATTATTAGTCCAATAGTCGTGTGGCTCAGATTTCCATCACACCTTCAAATACATCTTTCTAGACATCTTTTCGATATTGCTGAGTTATCCTTAGCTGATGATAATATTAACGAAAGAATAAGACTGTTTTGAGACTTTCTATAGTAATCAAAACCGTGTTGAGATGGTGCCTTGCAATTCTGTGTTCAAGCCCACCCTAGAGACATGATGTAAGAGGCGATTTACGGCTCTATAACTGGACTTTGAATCATGGAGCAACACATTTCTCAATCAAGGTGACCTAAGTAATCAATACGGTGGTTTTGGTGTTTTTAATGCGGCGTCGTGCCGCTGCTGGGACCATATATATCATCAGACACTCAGCATAGTTGAAGGAGGAACACATGCCTACCCCTATTGCTCAACGCACACATGCTCCGCAATGCCTTTTAATCTTAGAGAGAAAGCCTTAGAAGCCTGAGTAGCACAGATGAGCTGATCACCTAGCCAGTAACTAGGTTCTCCTAGTCCTCCAGACATCCACGCCCCTTAACACTCGTTCATCACCAATCAGCAATCTTCTCCGGACTTTCAGTCTCCAGTTTATATGCCAAAGCAATCATATTCTCTCTCAGCGAAGTAGCTCAGTTAATAACCTTATGATTATTCAATAAACCTTACTTTGTTTCCATGGCCCCCTGGCTTCGCTTTCTTGTGGCCAAACATATGACTCCAATAGATAGAATCAAGCTTCATCGTTGATCAACGTATATTATGTTTAAGATAGACAGATCTGAGGTCTTTTCTGAACATCTCATGAACCTTATGGTTTTTCACCCCCGGTCGAATCATAACGCCCAGGCCTTATGCCAGATACACGTATGTGTTGTCTTCTCTATCGATGTAATCCTTCTCCATAAGACTATACTTCGTGTTAGCAACTGCTCAAGGATCTGGGTATATCGTGTCACCCACCTTTCAATCTCCTTCTTGATGGCCGCCGGCTCAACACTGCCTCTCTTTTTTGTCAAGTTGATCACTTCGGCCACCAGCTCCGAATGACCCATACTCTTGCGGCTCTTCATTATTCTAACGATGGCAGCTTGTGTCTCAAAGCGTCGGTCTTGCGCGATCCTTTCGTGCGTTGCCTTGTTCTCCTCCTTTGTCTCCTTGAGTTGGATCTGATTAATCTTAACCCGGTACTTGGGGTCTGTGAATGCCTTGTTGAATGTAAATGTATCCGTGGGCTTGACATCGCGGCCCTTTGGGTGCTTGGCAAGTACTCGCGCTTTGCCACATGCAAGAGACTGCAATGTGCGGTCGAGGTCACCGCCCTGGAGACCAGTTCCTGTGGCAATCTGTTCATAGGCCAGGAAGCCATCAGCCGGCACGCTGTTGAACATGACGAGTACCACAGCTTGGTAAGCAGAAACAAGGAGTTCCTTAGGGCCCTTGGCGAAGGTAGCCTTAATGGAGCAGTGGGCTAGTGAGTGCTTCCACGTCAAAACTCGGCCTGTATGCTTGTTTTTATAATAATTGTCGAACCTCTCAATCTGGGTAGCAACCTCATCTGGTAAGTTGAGACGCACGTCGGGGTATGTTGGCCACGCGGCAGCCGAAAGTATCATGACTGAAAGGTCTAAAGGAGCCTTTCGATCGACACTGCCTTCACACCACTGCTTGTAAGACTCCATCTCATCCTTGGCGAGCTCTTGATCCTTGAACATCTGTTCCAGATTATGCGTAAAATTGGAGCCGCATTCTCCTCGAAGTTTCGTAAGCATGTTCCGCTCAGCATCCTGGCTTGCGCTTCGACCCATCAACAATCGCCGGGCCAGGTCCTTCTTGTAGAAGGCTTCAAAAGCGTCTTTACCCTCAATGAAACGGAACAACTCAAGAGCCTGGTCGAGTTGCCTATCAAGTTCAGCATCCTCATCGCCGGTGCTAGCATGCCCTTCCTTCTCTGCTGTCGCCCGGTCCTTGAGATCTGATAAGAGCTCCTTTGGTAATGATTTCAAACCACCCCGTAAAAGCATATCGATGTACTTGGCAATCATCTCGCCGATCTTGGACGTCCCTGTATCCCAACAAGAAGCAACCTTGCGGTCATTCATGAACTTTGCAAATGACTCTCTCATGCCCCAGAGGAAGTCCTCGTCCTTGGCAAAAGCGTCTCGAATCATGAGGTCCAGCGATCGTCGAAGTTCCAACAGGCGCAAAACCATTTCGTCGCCTCGATCTTTGTCACTAACGATTGCTGCTCCCGTAGTCTTAATGTAGTCGCTCCATGGAGTCTTCATCTTCTTCTGAATGCCTGATAATCGAAGTAAGTCGTACAATGCCTTCATTGACACGACTTCTCTATCAGACAGAAGCTTCGCAAGGTTGCCACCGTTCAGAAGCTTTTCCGAGTAGTTTCCGATCAGGTGCAAATGGGCTGAGTCCATAAGCTGCTTTTCTGTCGTGCTGTCGAGATTGAACTCAATGCAGCGATAGTCTTCCTTCTTCAGGAGTTTCTCGCAAACCAAAATATAGTCCTTTAGACTTGAAGTGCTCCAAGCTTCGCCGAATTCCTTGAAATATTTTTCAGACTCTTTAAGGAAGAAAGGTTCAAAGTGCTTGACGTAGACACCCAAAACGTATAGCATCATGATAGAGTCCTTGAGGAGGGTTGGCTCGGTTCGATCGTTGCCTTTTCGATCGTTTTCAATCAATTCGCATATACCCGCAACCAATTGTACTCCGACAGAATTCTTGTAGACGTGTGCTTGAGGGGGAAATGCCATTTTTCGAAATTGACTGATAGCCATGTCGTTTATTGATTGGAGGTTCTCTCGTAGTAGGTACGTTCGGTCTAGGAAGCTAAACGTTGATCGGATTAATATCTGAAGAGCGTTCGTCAGTAACTTGCAGGCGTACGAAAGGAACATAACGAACTGTTTGTGTGTTCCAAGTCTTCCATTCTGTCAGGACGGCTTTCAATATATCGAGATTTGATGCACGCTCGCTCTTCTGGATCCTTGGAAGAACGATTCGCTGCAGGTGAACATCAATCCGCTCCTTAAGCATTTGATACACCTTTGCTGGGTCTCCCTTTCGACAAACATCCTCAACACCTCGATACAGTCGTTCGAGGGGGACATCAGGCGTCCTCCCCGCGAACACTGCCTCCAGAGCGCCCTCGAGCTCCTTCTCCGTCCGCGCATAGTACTCGGCGACCTGGGTATCGCGACTGGTCGGTGCTCGTAGATTCTTGATCACGAGCTTCTTAGCGCCGGCATATGGCTTAAACGCAGAGGGCTGCTGCGTTAGGTCGACGGTCTCTGGGAGCTTGCCCCGCGCTTTGGCGCTCTGCATTTCGAAGCGCGGTCGCTTAGATGTAGCGGCGAAGGGAGAAGAAGTTGAGGATGACGAATCTAACCGCGGCCTTCGCCGGGAAGGAGAAGTCGATTCCGCTGCCAACGGTTGCATGGAGCGAGCGGTAGACTAGGAAAATGGTACGAAGAGGCCTGGAACAACTGTGAGAGAGCTGTCACGCAGGCCTCGGTTTTTCGGGTTATCCGGTACGGGTTCGGAGTGTTAGAGTTGGCGATTGGGGATTATGGATAGAGAAGCCCGGTGCTGTTTAATCGCAATGCTTCGCTTGGGTATGAAAGACTTGAAAATGTTTTATTTGAAATACATGGGGATGACTTATATGAGGATGAAGAAGAAGGCGAGATAGTAGCTGAATGTCAGTTGCGTACTGTACTTGGATGATAAGATAACGGTATCTGGAGCTAGTGCGACCTATCTCCGGGCCAAAGCGTCATCGGTTTTTCGACTACCTACTAAGGTATAACAACAGACATATATATACATCAGATAATAAGAGCCATGTTACGCATGATAACCAATTAATAGCTGTGTACTCTGCTTCTTATGATCAGGCCTTGAGTTATTGTACAGTGAATATTCCTACAGATGTCTCCTCATTAATCCTTCCCTTTCTCTTCCAAAATCCTCTTCTTAAGCATATGCTGCCCATCCTGGGAAAAGCTATTAGCGTCAAACTCATCGTATAAGTCTTCTCAAACATGTCAACTTACCAGAATACAAAACTGCCAAGTTACGCTCATCTGTCGCCTGATTAATCAGATCGTTGACCGTCGCAGTCACACTCAACGTCTTCGAGAGCTTCTTCCTCACAATTTCTAAGGCACGGTCGGCTTCAGACGGTTCATTGACATGTCCTGCAGCCTTCTTGCCCTTCTTCGTCTCGGCTTCACTCTGCTCATCATCCATTAGACTGTCATCGTTGTGTCTTGCCTTTTGAAGCTTGGCGAGCCTCAGTGGCGAAATGGACCATGTGTATAAGGGATCGAATCGCAACACATCCAAAATTGTCATGATCGAGTATTGTTCTTCTCTGAGAGCATCCAGAGTAAACTCGCAGCACCGCCGGAACACTCCCTCTGTCTTGGTGATGCCCATTCCGTCCACAATATCTCTTGTCAGTCGGAAAGGCACCAATTCAGGCACTGGTAAAATGCGGCCAGCTTCAAAGGCTACACCCAAATCAATGTGAACAACCTCTCCTGTTTTGTGATCCAAAAGAATATTGTGGCCGTGCCGATCACCTAGGCCGAGGACATGACCTAGCATTGATATGGCGGCAGTGCTTCTTGTGTATGCTAGCCTCTTGAGGAACCATTCATCTGGATCCATGAAATGCTCCATGAAGAAATATCTCATGACTGGATGGAACCTTTCGATAACCTTTCGGTAGGTGCTGATCCGGGTCTCTACCGTCCGACTTTGGACTCCAAAGATTTCCTTACGACATTGGGAGCCCTTCAAGTCTCTTGGGTAATACCTTTCGTGTGCAGGCATCAAGAATTCGTGAAGTGGAATAGTGTTTGGGACGAATTCGATCAACCCGGAGGACGCTGTGAGTGGAAGTACCTTGTAGGTCCTGATCCCTAGGCTACGCTGCTGAGTCGTTCTATGAAGCTTCAGCAGAGATGATACGGCCGAAAAGACCTGTTCCATGATGGCGTCCTGCCGTAAATCATCGTGCCCGCCTTTGACAAGCTGCTTGTAGCGCACACCGTCACTTCCAATGGCGGTAATGATCTTGGGGGCGCTGACCCCGGAAGCAATGATCATGGTTGGCTCTAGCTTGGAGATGATAGGCACCTTTGAGTAATCTTTTGTAGTGGAGAGTTCAACATGCATAGTCGGTGAAGGGATGCGGTATTTCGCCAGGCAGTTGACAAGGTTGTGACCTGGCGTAGAATCTCTAAGTGGAATCTTGGCCCCTGACTTGTACTTGTTCGGATTCCGGTCCATGGCGAGGGCGTGATAGTATTTGCTTGTCTTGTCGATGGAAAGCCAAATATTAGCAACAGATTGTGTCTCAGCTAGACGTTTAGCAACGCGATCTGTTGCTCTAACACGCAAGACCGCTACCTCGTCCTTTTGCTGTGCTTTTGCCTTTGTGCCTGACCAGATCTGATACATGCCGTGATATGGATGGTCCACGCAGATTCTGTAGACCAGCTCGAACAATAGCCTCTGGAATGTAGTGTCATGGTCTTGAAGTCGAGACGTCAACTGGTTGGTGAGACCAGCAAACTTCCTGGTGGGTACTTCGGACAGATATCGCATCACTGCCTTGTTCGTGGCCTCCTCTTCTGATCGTTCAAGCCAGAGAGCTGTGAAACGGAGTGCATCGTTGTTGTGCTCATCAGAGGCGATAAGTGACAAGAGGTAGTTTTCTAGACTCAGACGGACAAATTCGTTGCGAGTCTGCTCGACTCGTCGCAGCTCTTGCTCATCGAGATCTAACCATTGTTTCTCCTTATTCAGAACATGCGAGTACCTGGTCTTCAGCTGAGTATCCCTCGTGCTGCTTATCAAAGTCTTTAGTTCTGTCACTTCATCACTCTTGGCTTTCTTTAGATTCTGAAGTCTTGTCAAATCTTCCAGCCCGTCTGGATCTTGCAGCTGTTGATCACAGAACATGGCGAACTGATGGAAAACCGAGCCAGCCTGACGACCTTGACCCTTACCTTTAAGCTCCTTCAATGCTGGCTCTAAGTACTTCTTTTGAATGTCATGTGGCTTCTCAAGACGAGCGACGGATACCTGGTAGCCGATCTTTGAAAGCAAATCAGATCGGCTGATTGGGAACGTTTGCTTCTTGAGAGAAGCATCTTTGTCAATTCCCTGTAGCATACGGATGGACGTACTCATCTCTCCATAATCCCAGAGAGAATTTGCTGTCTCAATGTTCACTGCCGCATCTACATGAAGCTCCAGCGCTGCGCAAGGCGCGATGAGGTTTGTGAGCCTGGTAGATATGTTGAGGCTCTCTTGACTTGCTTGGTGGTAGCGGTAGATCTGGGAAGCGGTGATCATGGCTTCAACTTCCATTTGCCTTGCAGCTGCGGCAGAGAGCTTGATGTTGCTCCTTAGAGTATTCTGTTGGCTAACCATACTCATCGTCGTGCCGCGACAAGACAAGATTTGGCTAACGGTGCCGTATCTAACGAGAGTTAGTAAAGCACTATGTTGGTGATGTATTGTCACTTACAGCCCGCTTCTCATCCAGTCACTCCGGTTCTTGAACTTTTCGATGAGGCCATCCATCTCTGAGGTGTCAGAGACACCCAGGACGTCATCAAGTTCTGTCAAGGAAGCCAAAGCTCCCAGCCGCTTCCTCAAAGCAGTGGCATTAAGACTGTGTACGGCTAAGCTACTCATGGTGCGGCTAAAGCCATCATGTACGGCAGTTCTGACGTTAGCAATATCCGTGGCCTGATGGATGCTTTGGTACGCTTTATACACCGTGACGGCATGGTGGTCACTCGAAGGTGCGGGTAGATTCCATATTTCCAGCTTTCTGGCTGTGTTGAAAGTATCCCCTAGAGCTGCAGGAGACGATTCCAAACTCTCTTGCGTTTGAAGAAGAGAATTTGATAATCCAGATAGCCCAAGAGTGCCCAGAGCTCTCACCAGAGCCTGCCCGTCTGTCTGAGCCATAGGATTTCCAAGACGGATATTACTGTCATACTGGGCACCTCGAAATGCGAGACTTCTCGGGCCATCGTTCTCGTATTCTACACGAGCAAGAACCTTTGAGAGGCTGGGCTCTTCTGGTAGTCCGTAGTACGCATCGGGGTCATCAATATTCTCAAAGATTGTGAGAAGTGTTTCGCTCATATCAGTGTCCTTGGTTGTCGAAGACCGTCTTGAGGACCGAGAAGTTTCGGGAGAGACGTATTCAGCGAACAGTAAAGCTGTCTTATACATGCCGCACCGCGAAGCCGTTGAGGCGACCAGAGCAGAATCCACTTCCAGCCAGTGTGATCGGTCAGCTATCGAGGATTCTTTGGGAAACTCTTGTGTTCTCAGATACAGCAAGGTATTGATAAGTAGTTTCAAGTTATCCTTAGCTGCGGAATCCGTGCATTGAAGCCAATCCTTGATCGCCACAGAAAGTTGGCGTTTGAGAGCCTGCTGTTGGTTGATCTGAAAGTAGAGGACAAGGTGAACTACAAAAGGGAACGCGCTCTCTGCAAAATGCTCGACTCTGGCAAGTATAGGAGCAAGAACCGAAAGAATAATTGACTCTGGGACAGATTGGGCAAGATGAGCGCTCAGCTTTGGAAGCCAATCCTTTGAAGCGAATTCTTCAGACCAAACATCTTGCTCGTTTAGTGAAGAAGCAGGGGTTCCAGGACCTTTGTCAGATGGAGGCGACCTGTGTGAGCCCCATTGAGACGTGACCAGAAGAGATTCTGTTAGGCTCTTTTGACAAGCTACAACCAGTGGCTCATCGCCTTGCAGATTAGCATCCGAAACAGCAGATCTCAGAGCAGCTTCAGCCAGACCTGCCGTGATAGAATCGGGATTTGTCGTCAGGTCCTGAAGGAGGTAGAGTATTCCCATTTCCGAGCCATTAGATCCCGGTGCTATTTGCTGATAGCGAGTAAGATACGATTCACGGAGGATGTCAGTTGGAATCTCGCCATTTGCTGAGAAAGCTCGCCCAACGACTCGGCCCGCCCAGGCTAAATATGCATCGCTGAGATTCTCTGTATCACAGCTCTTCCATACAGCGGTGGAGTGTTTCAGAGCATCCTGATCAGATTCGATAATGTCGTTCCTGCTTGATACAGGAATGCTGAAGTCGCCGCAAAGGAGACCAAGGGCCAGCTGACGTGAAGAATCGTTCAGTAGCTGATGATCTGAGCCACCATCGCTCAATATGTCCAACAACAGCTTGCTTTCTGCAGTGCCTCTTTCAGCATTTCCGGAAGATCGAATGCGAGCGGCGGATTGCGTAATTGACTTGAAAGCGTTTCTTTGCTCAAGATTTTTAAATATTGGCGAATCATACTCCCCCAGATACTTGCTGAACCACCCGTGGAACTTCTCTGCTTTGCCCATGGTCGCCTTGAACTGGCTCTCCTGAGTCGTGCTAGACTGACTCGATTCTAGGAAAACGCGAAGTGATGCCAGAGTCGAAAGGGCATAGCCAGCAAGAAACGACGGTACGTTGCTAAGATGCTTGGAACCTTCAGATAAGAGATACTGACTTATACCTAGTGCATCGTCTGCACATTCCGAGTCCGTAATGAACTTGCGAGTAGCGTTAAGTAGCATTTCCAATGGATAAGAATCCAAAACAACTGAGCCGGCAAGAGAGAGCAAAACTCGCACTTTTCGGAGAACAGAGCAGGCATGTAGGGGCCCTAAAGCTGGATGTACTGTATTGAGAAGCTTGCGGGCAATCGAAACAACCACAGGGGGTGTCCACAAGTCATGAAATTGGAACTCTGTATTCTGGCAGAGTCTGTGTAATTCGTTGATGAGGTACTTGGCTTTGAACATTGGTTGCTGGTTAGCTGGTAACTCTGCAGGGGAATGAGAGATAGCTTTCACAGCACTCAAGATCTCGCCAGCATAGTCGAGCTTGAATCTAGCAAAAACCTTCTCTAGAGAGTTTTCCTGATCAATGAGGTCGAAGAAGAGAGCGGCAATGTCAACAAAATGGATGTAGATCGATTCCACATATACTTTGCGTCCAAGCAGCTTTTTAACATGGGCTTCACCTCGCTCTTTATCATTTCCTCCATTTGAGTCACCAAAAATCATGCTGTAAGCGATAGCAGTAGTGAAGTTCTCGCGGACAAGATCGCTTTCAGAGCTTCCAAGCAAGCGACAAACCTCGGTGAACGCTTCGTCTTGTCCACGCATCACAGTCAATCCAATGGCTTCGGACTGAGCAGATTTGAGAAGATCCCCCAAAGTCGCAAACCCAAAGATGGAGAACGGAATATCCTCTATGGGATCACACTCCAGCCAGGTATACAATAGTTGCCGAGAGAACAAGCGGAACAAGGCTTTCGGTGAGTCCAATTTCAGCGTTCGAGACACGTTGACTAGGCATTGAGTCGCATATTCAGTTGAGTCTGGTATCTTCCCTGGAGTTTCAAAAATGTGGTAGGTACACCTCCGAAGCAAGGTCGACCATCGACATGCAAGATTTGATAGAACCATCAGCCGAAACGCAATGCCTGTAGTATCCAGGGGATCGGTTGGTAAGCTGTCCAGTACATCCACAAACACTTCGTCGTGAAGCTTGAGGACAAAAAGATCGAAAACACCTGCAATTTGCTGAGAGATGGCATACTTGACCGACATAGGCCCGTTTTTGAGGATGTAAAGAAGACAAGTCCGTGATGAATCTAGGCCTTGATCTTTGCCATATTCCGTGTTGGCTCGCAGAAGGGTAAACAGCAGTTGAACCATGGATGTCTGAGCGCCAGGAGAAAATATGTTTGAGGTAAGGCAGACTTTGATGAAATGGTAATAGAGGTCTCCGACTCGTTCAGAGAGATATTGCTTGTCATTGAGCCAGATGGGATGAAGCCCATCAATGACTCCGATGCAAGTGCTCAGAGCGACTTCGGCGCATTGATAATCGGCCATACCGACGTATTCTCCAAGTCTTTCGATGATCGCTAAAGCGTTGTCTGGTGTGACAATCAGATCAGAGCTAAAAACCTCATACAACAAACTTTGGCACATTAGTAGCTCATCGTCGGGCATGTTGATCAAATCTTCCACGTAGGTATCAGGGACAAGGCCAACCTGCCCAATTTCTTCGTTGATGATGGATAAAAATTGAAGTCGAGCCTTCGTTTCTGTATAGAAAGCGTGTATATCCAATTTCATCTGAATATTAAACCGCGGAATCGCCACTGGTACGTGAAGTGAGCTTGCCCTGCTACTTTGGGAATCAAATTCTTCGTCAATATCCATCAAGTCAATGCTGTTGCCAGAATTCGGCTGGTCCTGCCGATCTCCCACTGAGTTCCATGTCTTGGCCAGTAGATTTAGAAGGCCTGGGCTGCTTGCTTGGATATGGTTCAGGCTTGCTGTCGTCAGATCAGGCATCACAGGGCGAATCGCCCGCAAAACTGAATCAACGAACGCGGTAGGTTCAACAGAGGTTAAGGCAGTTTTCAGTCCTTTTTCAAGTATCTCTTTTAGAGACGACTCTACCGATAAAGATTGAGTCGAGTTGAGATCACTAAGCAGCGGAAGTAGCAGAGTGCCAATCAAGCAGGCCGATAGGAGACTTTGAAAGCGATCAAGTGAGATTTGTATACCACCTTCGTTCATCTTTTTAGTCCATGACGTACAGAGTTCCGTCAGTTCGCCCAACTTTGGGTAAAAGAGTTCAAGTGTCAACTTCTGGGAAGCATAGCGTGTATTGGCATCAGCCAGAGGGGGCGGGTTAGTAGGCTTTGAGAAGCTACAGCTTCCGACAGTTTCGGAGCTGTTCGTTTCATCATTTAGAAGGAGTATATATCGTGTAAACGATTCAATCTCTCTGAACGAATTCCATGCCTCCGTTAACGGGCCACCTGGAGCGGCCGTGTAAGAGTTCAACTCCAACGCTGTTGTCCCGCAGCAGGCTCGAATGATATTTACCAGTTCAATTGGCTGGACATGTAGAGATTGATATGATGCAAAGGCGGCTTCGCCTATGAACATGTTAGTAATGACTTCCAATTTGATACGCGAAAAGCTTACTTGGATTCCATCTAAGGAATATCCACCGGATGATATGGTGACAGGTGCTTTGGCTTGCGCTTGGAATTTTTGCGTTACGAAGATGAAGTACATGGAACATCAAGCTGATGGAAGCATCGCATAGAACACTGGGACCACTGACGTCGGCAGTTGTGACCATGTTGTTGATATCCTGGGAGATTGTGTGATAGGGCAGAACATCTGCTTCGAGAATTGCGTGCAAAAGCACACTTGCTGCTCGGCTGGGCCCCGGAAGACTGACAGATCGTGTAGCAAGGTGCCACAGCTGCCGCCAGATATCCCCCTGGTCGTGGCAGGTCTTGGTGAATGATATACAGCTAGAAGGTGCATGTAAGTGGCGTGTTCGTAGAATCGTGTGTATTGAGGAGCAATCTTACCTTGCAGAAGCAATCATGGCCCAAGAAGCCGTGACCGGGTTTTTGTCAGTTGCTAAAGATACCAAGTCTGGCAGTAGGCCCAGCAGTTCGTCACGACCCAGTGAGTTGCCGGCCAGGAGAAATGGGATCAACTGTAGAGCAGTCCGCCGAACTGATATTTCAACAGCTTTTAGCTTTAGTCTGATACGGCTCATCTCTTTTTGAGTACGTCGTCTCTTTCGTGGTTGCTCATCATGTTCAACAATATCTTCTCGATTCTTGGCGTGAGGTAGTACCATGATTCGTTCGAGAAAGGCCAAGTTCTGTACGATTGCCCAATGACCTTCTCCATACATGTTATGTGGGCGCAGTCCAAAGATGTCCAACTGTAACCCGTAAGTTGGCAGGGAGGATAAAGCAAAAGTGATGTCGCTCATCTGTAAGCGGAACGCTTCGCCTCGTCTGGAGTATTCAGACCACATGTTCTCGACTAAATCCTCGAGATCCAACCGCAAATATTCGTCTGAGGAGTTGATAACCAAGTGCTCAATGTGAAGATGCGTTAAGAGAATACTTCTAGAAATCTCGATTCTCAATGCTCTGATAACTTCATCTTGCGATACCTTTTCGGATCTCCACCAGTAGCTCATGAGCGGCAACAGACTCTGCACTATCGAGTTGGCCTGTGTTAGATCATCAGCATGAGTGGCCGAAAATATAGTATTGACGATAGCAAATGCCAGCGTTTGCAAAGAGCCGAGACTGAGTTGCTTTAGGCTCAAGACCCTCAGCACTACCTGCCCAATCTCTTTGAATTTCCGAAGCAAGGGTACATTCCCGCCTATGACAAGATAGTACAGTCCTTCCAGGACATCTTTCAGAAGGCCACCCTCTCCAGGTGCAGCCCGCCTCTGACTCTGGGTTGAAGGGGTTGAACGTCCACCCGATCGGCCATACCCTGATCCTGGTGCTGGTGATGATCGGATTGGCGATGGTCGAGCCAACGCCAGTGTTGGGACGTCTCCTTCTTCTGGCAGGAGGAAAATAGCGACATCTAGGAAGAAACCGACGCAGAGGTCCCAAGCCTGGCCATCCTTTCTTGCGAGAATCTCCACGTGAGCTGGTCTTGACAGCACCTCAGTCAAAGCCTTGACGTAGTCTTGAAGTAAGGGTGGCACAAAATCATCGTTGTGGGGTCCAGGGAGAACTTGTGTGATGTGATCGACAATTGCAAGCAATGTCTTCCGTCCGATCTTTGTGTTGCCCCGTCCCACTGTCATGCGAACAGCATCAGCGCATTTTGATAGTCGAGATGCCGTATTATTCAGCACGCTTTGGGACTTCTTTTTATCATAAAAGTTCGGCTTCTCTCGGAGCACAAAACTAAAGATAGCTTCAAAGATTTCATGATAACTCTTGTCGCCGAGGTCGGAGCTCGTAAGCTGTTAGCAAGTACGAAAAGGGGTGAGACTTCGTTGGGCTTACAGATTTGTAGAGCGGTTTCGTGGGTTGAGAAGATGTGCCAACTCTATAACAGTGTGAGTAAATAATTAATTGGTAGAAAGCATAAATCCTACCTTCTACAGCTTTTTCTCTGTCTTTGACTGAGGCTGTTTTCACATCACCTAGGATGTTGTTAGTACCTGGAACCAACAATGGCTTGCTTGGTATAGGTTACGTACGCGCCAGATTCATGACGGTGCATCCGTGAGACGACGCCATAGCGAGCGACTACGAGAGTGAATGGTCGTCACAGATTTTTTGGTCCACTTCATCGAAGCTGAAGAGGCTTATCATCGGAGCAAAACGGCGAGGTTATGTACGCAATAAGTGAGCTTTCAAGAGGAAGCGCGCTGTACTGTAGATTGTGCCGTAGGTATGTACGAATGGTCTAAGCTCCTGTGCCAGACAACCAAGTCGAAAAAGAAAAACAGTAAATTTTCGGTGCATGCGTACATAAACGAGTAAAGAAAAGTTCAAAATCGTATAAACAGTCGCTGCAACAAAATTTACCGCATTTCTGAAAAACAATCGTTGTAGACAAGGACTTTACGCTCTTTTGAGCTGAGCAAGCTGCAGCTTCCTGACTGTCGCCTGGAGGCTTTGTTTGGAGGGTGGCAGAAAGCCACTCACCGCCTAAATTACCTTGCAGCAGGCCAATCACAGAGCTCAAACAGCTCTTACTAGGAAGTCAACAACCAAAGTTCAGGCTGGATTGAAGAATCTCCAAACCGCGACAAAGCAAACATCGACAAAAAAAGATTCAGCATTCGCGGTACCTTCTGTACCACGGTGCAATCGACGCAGCTTGCATAATCCGCTCGCTGTTGGCTCTACGACCAACATGCGATAGTCCTGAACCACCATCATGGCTGAGATCACCGCTTTAGATGCCCTCCAAGCTTTCCATCAAGGGCTTCTATCATTACGCGAAGGTCGCGTCGAAGGCGCAGAGGTCCTGGGCAACGAATTTCTCGTCCAGGTCTTTGAGACAGAACTGGGCAAGCTCTGGGATAAGCCAGCGAGAAACGGCGATAAAAGATCCTCTGTCAAATCTGGTAAGGAATTCCCTGGCGCAAAAGGCTTCGTCTAAACTAATTGCACGTCCAGGCAAGGTTGTCATTGATGGCGATGAATACTCAATAAACGAAAATTTCCAGCAGGATGTCCTTACTTTCTCCGACGAAGTAGAGCTTGACGAACTCGAATCTACTCGATGTCTACTTGAATCGCAAGAAGACCCTTCCACGCTGGGCCGATCGCTCCTCGAATGCGCCATCATCCGATTCCACCAACAGCGCAAGTACGTTCTAGATATCGTGCGACTTCTCCTCGAATTAGAAGGTCTTGACGATGATATCGCCGATTCGGAAGCTCTCGAGAGCGTCAAACTCTATGTCGCTGAGCGCTTGCTCCAGCCTAGCATGGGCGCGGATACTACGAAACGGATCGTGCCCAGGTGCATGGCTTCTATGAAGGACATCAAGGCATGGCTCCAAAAGATAGGAGACAAGATCGCTGCTGCTCAGACTCTTGGTCAAACCACAACTGGCGGTGTATCCGAACAAATGGAAACTATTGAGTTCACCAGAGTGAGTTTGATGCAACAACATGAGCTCCTAGGTGTTATCCTTTGCCGAAGCATCGAAATGCGTCAAGGATCAACGGAAGACTTTCTCGACTTTGTCTCTACCCTTCAGAAATTGGACAAGTATGATGCTCTGTTGGTTCATCTCATCCCGTCAATTGGAGCATATATCTCAGTTTTCGGGTCTGCTGAAGGAGGATATGACCTCATCAAGGCTCGCGAGCTACATAACAAGCTCTTCCCTACAGATAGCGCTCCATGGCCTCTATCTCAGTTGCATGCAGCTTTTCGTGCTTGGTGGCTCGCAGAGTACAGTGGCTTTTATGTCGATGATCCTCCGGAGGCGGCAATTCCTCCCAACACCGACTTGGATGAAGAAGACCGCCAGCGATCTAAGCTATTCTTGGATTCCCTTAAGGATGGCGCCTTCGACTTTTTACTCTCCATCGCCGCCGACGTCAAGTCCCCCGACTGGCACGACCCTGTAAGAGCGGGCATGCGCAAATGGCTGCAGCGAAAATCCCCTCTTCTGGCTCCCGACGCGATTCCATTTGCCCAATTCTTCCAACTGAGCCTGATGCTTCAACTCGAGGTGTTTGTTGATGGATTCATTTCCAACCTTCCCGATGTGCTACGAAAGCTTCGGGTAGAGGAGGACGAGCAACGCCAGTCTAGTCAGACTCACGAGCAGGACCTAGACCTCGAACGATTCTTACTAATTATCGCATATGCCTATGAAGGTCGGCCTGATGCTGCCATGAACTTCTGGTCCGACCCCGACAGCAATCTTGCTGGCTTTATGCATTGGGCTTCTCGCAGGGCATCGACACCTCTAGTGACAGCTTTCTGCGAAATGCTCCAGGCCATTTCAGAAAATGAAGAATGCGCTTCTGCCGCTCATGAGTTCCTGATTGACGAAGGCCACCATTCGTCTGGCAAGATGAGAAAGTCACAGTCTTTAACATGGGCGCAGATCTTCAGGGAGCTCGACTTTTTCTCTAACAAGATTAGGCAAAAGCCAACACCGCCTCAAACGATACGTTATCGCAATGAGAAGATGAGCAGCGACCAAGCAGAGACTGAACCGGAATCGGCCATGATGCTCGAATGTTACCTTCGTCTGATGTCAAAGTTGGCTAGCGAAAGCGAGACGACACGACAGTTTCTGCTTGCAAACCCCAACTATAACCTTGTGGATACATTATACGAGCTTGCCAGCAGTCCTATTCCGCCTCGGTTACGTGGTTGCACCTTCATGGTACTACGAGCTCTGATGGCACGAAAGTCGCTCCAAGAAGGCGTTTTTATGTGGAACTGCCTCGATACCTGGATCACCGGCGGCTATGCCTCTCACATAACACCCCCTCGTCAGGTTCAACCTTCACCAACTGTATCTATGGACCGTATTTTTGATGAGATTAGCAACGGATTTGAAGACCCAGAATCTTTCATTCAGCTTCTTCTCTCCCTCATATCCCCAGCTATTGATAGCAGTCCCCTGAATGATGGGCTGCCATTCCCTGAGAATCTCGGTTCAGCTTCCCGAATGCCCGGTATTGAGGTTTACGTCGACTTTGTGATGGGTCTAGTGTTTGCTACAAAGGCGAACGACCTTCAGGATGCGAACCAGACTCGCGTCCTCCGTCTTAGTTGCCTTGAGTTTATCTTGATCTGCCTCAATACATTCAACGAGGACCTCATTGTTATGGCAAATGAAACCAACATTAACGTCGATGGTGTCATCGCAACTACCGACCTAGCAACGTATGTACGGATGCATCCATTCGCGAGAGTCATGGAATGGATGTTCAACGATAAGGTCATGGCTGCTCTTTTCAACACCATTCATCAAGAGCCTGTAGATGTTGGAAATGCTGCGCCCGATTCCCCCCTGATTCTTGGAATCTTGCGCGCTGTTGAAGTCATCAGCAAGGTCCTTGATCTGCAAGCCACTTACCTTGAGCTTGTTCGACCAATTATCAAACTCCAGTTAAATCAGCGCCGGCCGCCCGTAGCGAATGCAGCATTCGCTTCTTTTGAAGACGGTTTGGTCACTCGACTGAACCTCGTTGTTGATCTGGGCAACTACTGCGGCATTGGACATCCAGATCTTACACTTGCGTGCCTAAAACTTCTTGAAAAGATGTCCTCTTCGTCTAAGATTACCGCTGTCTGGTCAGGCTCCAATCGACAAGTCCACCGCAACAAGGCTATTGTTGCCCTAGAGGCAAACGGCGAGCATGAGACGATCTCTCGATCATTCGTCTCGGAGTTGATCACCCCTCTAGAAGCTGGACGCGAGGCTGACTCGCCGGCTTATATCACCAAAATCTATATCCTCGACTTCTTATATCAATGCCTGCAGGAAAATCCTCGCAAGCCAACAATTGCTCATTTGTTGCTTGGGTTCAAATGTGGCATTGACTCCCTCACTATCGACTCCAAGGGTGCTTTCTCTTCAAGGACCTCCTTATTTCACACTTTGTTGAGATTGCTCTTGGAAGCTCCCTCAAGTGATGCCCAAGGCATGCGACAATGGCTTATCGCTATTAAGTCACGAGTGATGCGCATCCTACACATCCTCTGGAGCTCTCCCCTGTCAGCGCCTGTTGTAGTCGAGGAGCTCCGTGAGAACGAGATTCTCTTCCATCTGCTGCTTCGCGAAGTAGTCATTAACCCCGATCTCCCCTGGGAAGGCGAGAATGTTGCTCTGGCTCAGTTCCCTGTGACTGATGGAGCTGTGGCTCTCGTCGACTTCTTGTCTCTTCGACGCATGGGCTTGGAATACATCGCTATGGAGCTGTGCAGTATATCTCAAAACCGTATGCCCAGCGTCAAGCGCCGTATCTTTGAGGCTTTAAATGGTCAGATCATTGGAGAGGGAGACACTCCCATTCAAATACCTACAATCTTTGACCTTTACGATTTCTTACTCCCAGAAGGTGTCTGGGAGACCCCCTTACCCCCTCTTCAATACTACACAAACCTCGACTTGTCAGCTTGCCTGGAAAATGACGCCGACTCTAACCCAATCTACAACCTTGAACGCGTTAAGGAGATTCTTCTGCTCAAGCGCGGTGAGTCCTATGGATCAGGAGCGTTGATTGCAGCCCAAGACCTTGCCGCGATCGAACGAGAAGAGAGTATGATAGTAGAGTATCTCATTTCTTCGAACCGGCAGAAGCAGCTTACAACTCAGAGCTTGAAGGTCTTAAGGACATGGACTAAACTCTTGTTGGTTATGATCGAGTCAAACGACTTTAAGGGCTCGGCACAAATATCCTTTTTCTTACAAGCTCTGCAGTCGATACTGCCCAGCCTTGAGGCCTTTGCCTCTGAGCGGCCGGACGAGGCTTTTGAACTTGCAAGACTGGCCAAGATCCTGCTTTTCAAGCTCGACCTCTCAGCGTCAGCGGACGACAAACAAGGATCAGCAATTGGTAATCTGGTGAGCGACAAGCTCTTCCAGCTTTTCCAAATCTGCCTTCAGGCCATCGGCAAATGGGCCGGTACGCCCGAGTTAAGGTCCATCTACTATGGCATCTGCTACCGTTACTTGACTGGTATGGCTGATCAAGGTCCGCTTACTTCCAATCGTCCCAAGACCATCAAGACTATTCAAGTGTACGGCGAACGGTTGATCAACGTCATTTGCGATGATGCATACGGCGGTGAAGCGCAGTGTCAGACAGCGGCACTGATTCTTCTCAACGCTCTGGTCAGCATGGGTCGCCAGGAGAACGAGGATCATGTTGTGGAAACCCTGAACCGGCTCAACTTTATCGGTATCATGGTCGATTCCATGCGAAACATCATGCAAGAATGGCACGAGGTCTTCACATCAGGTATATCCCATCCGCTCAAACGCTCAAACGCACTGCTAACCACTCCATTCAGGTAACCCTGAGCAGCAGAATTATCAGAACGCGCGTCTTGCTCTTCTTCTGGAGCTTGCACAGACCCGTTCTGGCGCCAAATACATCCTCCACTCTAACCTCTTCCGCGCGCTCGAGATCTCTGGTCTTTTTGGGGCGGACCCCGAGCTGCAAATTAACAGCACCAACCCGCGTGCCCTCGAGCAACACTACGATCTTCTCGCCCAGGTTGTGCGCATCGTGGGCGCTGCACTCGTCTCACGCGGCAGCCACAATGTGGTGCAGGGCCGCAAGTTCCTTGCCGACCACCGCATGCTCGTCACGCATACACTTAAGCGTAGCGCCGGCATCGGCAGCAGTAACGTGGATGAGGGTCTGGATCAGAAGATTGAAGAATTGGCCGAGGGCCTCATGGTTATCATCGCGGCGACCCGGTTCCTCGAAGTAAGCATCCCATTTCATAAATGCAGAAAACAGATGGTTAACCAAGTATAACAGTTTGAGAATGAGGTCGTCCCCGAGCCCAAGCAGCAGAGTCATGGACTCTTCCACTAGGCCAGTCGCAAAGAAGGGGTGACTCACTTGTAGTTTAGCATGTGTGTGCTCACAAGATGGGATATAAGTTGTAGAGCTAGGCGGCGTTGGCAGGATGGACAGGATGGAATATTTGTTGAGCGTGGTCTAGTTAGTACAGGTGCAATAATCGACCATGTTGGTAGACGAGATAGAGTACGAAAGCGATGTCAAGTCTTGATGTAGTTATGTGGACAATAATAGGGGGAACTCACTTCACAACCGTTAGACGTTTTAACGGAGGTACATGACAAACAGGCAATAGCTCAAGTAAAGCAAACCGTGTCAAAAATCTAAAATCTATGAACCATGCCATGTATCATTGCCTAAAAAAATCAAATGGTTTGGACTTCTATGCATGTCCCTGCCTGCCTATCATATGTACTTAGTTCCCATGCGGGCAGGCAAGATACATTTGCCCAAGTACTCCCATGCGCCATTTCCTGAACGACGCGGTAGCCCCCATCGCATGCTGAATCAATAGTCCTATGTTCCCTTTATCCATGTAAATGCTGGGTATCTTATTCCGACGCCCCCAAGTGAGACCCACCCTCCGCAATGCTAATGTGAAAAAGGCGACGAGGCCAGGAAGTTGGGTGACGGTAAAAGGCGCTTCGTTGTCTAGGTACGATATCACGTGTACCGGTGAGTTGGTAAGCTAGGTGTAAACGGCAAGGTTTTGTATTCGAGCGTGCTGTGACACTCTGTAAGCCAAAAAGGGTCGCTTGCGTTAAAGGGCCTAGGTAGTGACATTAGACCGTAGGCTTCGTCATCAAATACTGTCCATCAAGACAACGTGTTTGCCTTGCGCTTTCCCTTCCGTGTAGCAGTCATGAGCTTCAGCTCGAGGGGCCAATATCCCTTGGTCTTGCTGGTGTATATATCGCGGGATTTTATTTCGAGCTTTTGCCGGCACATGGGACATTTTCCCTTGGTGGCCTCAACATGGAGAGACTGATGTAAGCATGAAGCGCAGTAAAGATGACCTAGAAGCGATCTGTCAGTGAATTGTTACTGGGTTTATCAGTGTGGCAGGGGAGGGTGCCGTGGGTTTATTTACCACAATGAGTTACTGTCAAGTTGGTGCAATCATCCATGCAGATGACGCACTGGAAGGCAGACAACTTGATACGATCATCTTTCTCTGGCTTCTTGGGATCCTCAGGCGCCTCGTTGGTTTCAGTCAAATCAATGGTGGCATATTCATTTTTCGCCTCAGGGTCATGGGGGCAAGGGGGGCTTGACCCAAACAGCTCTTCCACCTCCATATCCTTCTTGGGCAACGGGTTCGGTTTTTGTCTCAACGGCGATCTCGTAGGCAGTGCAGGTGCAGTCGTAGATGTTCGTCTGCGCTTGCTCGTGTGCGCGGAACCAGTCCGAGCAGCCGCAGCTGTAGTAGTCCGTCGAAGAGTAGGGGGCATAGCGTCAGAGAAGGAGCTGACCGGGCTGTCGAAGAGATCTTGTTCGTCGAAGGAGTCGAGAGTGCGCAGAGTTGACTGCGACTCGCCCGCTGTATTGCTAGAGGAAGAGAGCTGACTCGTGGTACGGTTGATATGAGAAATGCGGTTTGTAGAGGGGTCGCGTGGGGCGGCGGTAGAGGTAGCAGCAGCTACGGCAGAAGTGTTGGTGAATGCACGAGGCTGCGGCGTGGAAGCCTGATGTGCTGAAAGCTGGCCGGCGCCTTGGGATCGAGTTTGGCGTGTATCAGGATTTAAGAAAGATGGGTATGTTGAAGGTGAAGAGAATTCGCCGGTGAGCAGGTCGAGAACGTGGTACTCGTCGTCGTCGTCGTCGGGATCGGGAATCTCGTTGAAATAATGGCTAATCCAGTCGTCGCGGGGTGGTGATGGTCGATTCGATTGCCTCCTCCGGGGCGGCGGAGTTTGGTTTGAACGAGGAAGAGGCGATAGGGTAGGAGAAGGAGAAGGTCGTGGTTGTTGTGTTGTTGTCGGACTTGAACTCCGTCGAATGGAGGTGCGACGACCTTGCGTAGCTATACGTGAAATGGGAATAGATATGGGGATCAAAGGTGGCGAAGAAGATGTTGTTGGACGAATGTGCTGACTGGCAGCACCACCACCAGCATCACCATTGATCTCCAAATTGATTGGCCTCTGTGAATGCGAATGTGATCTTCTGGCAGTGCCAGCTCCAGCTCCAGCTCCAGCTAAATCGGGAGGCGAAACGAGCCTTGTTGTAGTGGACATAGAGATTGCAAACGGAGGACTGTTGAAACCGTTTGGTGTATTCCAAAACCAGTCTGCGTTGTCTATTGTGTTGATATCAAAGGAGCGTCAGGAGCTGCTGCCAACACGTGAGGGCATTGAACCCGATTACAAAGCAGGCAAGAAGAAAGGGAATTAAGCAAAAGAGAATTTTAAAAGAAATCTAACCTTGCAACAGTTGAGAGACAAAGGTGGAATCCATAAACAGAAATCCTTGGTCCATTGTTGGGGCGTGACGGGAAGAAATGGTCGGGTGCAATGCCGTGGAGTCTTTACCACTCTCTAACCACTGTGCACTCGGCCAAGGATACTGACTGGCACTGGCACTGGCACTGGCACTTGGACTGAACTAAGCTGGGCTGGGTTGGGCCGGACTATCGGATGGAGACAAGGGCGGGTGGATATTAATAATGGATGGATGGATGGATGGAAGGGATGAATATAGACAGTATCAAAGCATGAAATGAAACAAAGAGACAATACGTGTTTGTTAGTAAGGGGTATATGCCTGGAAGAGCATTTGTATGCTATCCAGTATGTAATGGTGGAGAGAGGAAAAGGTTATCAAGTGAAACTGTACCTTGAAAAGACAGAACGGGCATGCACGAGGGGTCACGGCTCTGGCCAAGACCATAATAGGCTAGGCACACCTTGCCTTATTCTCAGCAAGCAGCCTCCATTCTTGTCTGTCAGCGTGATATAGTTTCAAGCCTGTTATTAGTTACGTCAATAGGAACCTATGGAGCCTATCCAATTAAACACTCCCTGCAATCCCTTTATAAACTACTGTATTATCCTCAAACAATTCTTTACAGCATCTCAGTTCAATTCAGTTTCAGGAACAATTACCCTAAAAAGAGAATTGTGGCCTCTTTTTACTCGTCTTCTTTTCTCAAGGTTGTTTGTGAGATGGTTTTTTGTTTGCCTGGGACCATGATCGGGTCCCTGCATACTGCATATTGCCTAGTACTTATCATAGGTAGTCTCGAATAACCAGCTTCCATCCAATACAAGGGATGCATCCCTTGCACATAATTAACGGAAGCTTGAATAAACTGTCGAGTCAGTATGGAATTCTTCAACGCCATTTATTGTGTCCTCAACTCGTCACTTGTTCAAACTAGCCTGTGTGGGAAGCCGGATGCGACCCGGTGTACGCTTCCGCACCACGGGTGATTCAACAAGCCTCTAGTAGTTATTTGATACAAGGACATAGCAAGTCAATTGATTACTCTTTACCTGAGCTTGAATTCCCTAGCCTTCAGACTCCTTTCTTCTTACATGTATATATAGAAATGCTACCGAAAAATACCATCTTTTGTCTTTAATTCATCATGCAAGCAAGCTGTTTGGTACCAGTAGAGATGCTGCAGGCTTTCGTAGGGGTTGATAGTAACACAACATTTCACAACAGCACAAGCCTAATAAAAGATGATGCTGAAAAGACCTCTTCTTCAGCATCGATCCCGCAAACTACTCGAGATCTCGCTTCGCTATTTCATGACTGCCCATTTCATCCACTTACCTACTCCGTAACATATCTTCAAGTACCTACACTGCGTTGGATATTACGGGACGGTGCGAGACAGATGTTTTCGTAATCCGTTATGGCGTACAAAGTCCTCAACTCTCTGTAGGCTTTTCTCCGTAATCATGTATATTGCATCTCGAGCATCACACCTTACTACGAACTTCTCTTATCTTCACTTCCTTGGTGGTTGAGCCCTACTACAAAACTCCTGCCCCTCCCCTCACCTCAGATTTCAATCCCCACTCTCATGCCCAAGCGGACGGGAAAGACCCACCAAGAATGCACAGCGTCATCCACTTGACAGGGGCCCCTAATCGGGTCAAGTTTCAAATGCCAAATTCATCATCCTGACCTCTTTCTGCACCAAATCCACGAACCCAGTCAGATAAAACCCAGCTTCTTCTACACCACAATCACAAGGGAGCACCGACCATCACATCAAAGCTGTGATGCTATTGCGCCGCATCTAGTTATGTTCATCCCCGTTGCTGGTCAATCGTTGCGCGGTTCAGCGACCAGCTTTGTTCGCATTGCTCGACACCAGGCTTTTCATCGTCATGCCTTACGCTCTCATGTGCGATGGCTCGCTGCAGTCGCTGATAATGTCAAATCAGAGGAACAAAGCACCCTTGCTTGTAAGATCAAAGCGACCTCTCCCTCGATATTCTCATGTGCTAACCATATCGCAGTACCTTCTCAAGCTCGATACAACGAAATAGGCGTCCAGCAACTTAGTTCCCATGTATTCAACCAAATCTTCCCCAATGGTACCAAGCCTCCACCACCAGAGCTCGTTGAGCTGTCTAAGGACCACCTGCGACGACATGACTTACTCGGCAAAAACACCGACAAGTCCGAACCTATAGCTTTCGATCTTCCTCCACTGCAAGGAAGCACTCTCGATGAGCACTTTCATAAACTCGGCATTGACAGCGCCGAGCCCTACCTTTCATACGCGAAACAGTTTGCCCGCGCCAACCCACCACCAAAGCCTCGAAAATGGCTACATCAGAGTGGTTGGACAAAATATTATCCCGATGGACGTACCGAGAAAGTGGATGCCCCCGACGAAACCATGCTTGCATTCGATACGGAAGTTATGTGGAAAGAGAGTCCCTTTGCTGTAATGGCGTGCGCATTAAGCCCGACTGCTTGGTACGCATGGTTATCACCGTGGCTGTTGGGTAATACCAAGAATGACCGACATTTAATTCCTTTCGGTGACCCTACCAAAGATCGAATTATTGTCGGGCACAACGTAGGCTTCGATCGAGCAAGAGTACTGGAGGAGTATAACGTAAAACAAACTCGAAATACCTTTCTCGACACCATGTCACTTCACGTAGCTGTCAACGGCATGTGCTCCCAGCAACGACCCACCTGGATGAAGCACAAGAAGGATCGAGAGCTGAGAGAGAAAGCTGCAAATGAGACTTCAGATTCTCACATGGCAAAACAAATGGGCAGCGAGAATATATATGATGAGGAAGAGCTTTGGGTTGAACGAAGCTCTATCAATTCTCTCCGGGATGTCGCCCAATTCCACCTCAATGTCTGCATTGACAAAACCACCCGCAATGATTTTGGAGATCTGGATCGCAAAGGCATTCGAGAAAAACTGGATGAGCTCCTGGATTACTGCGCTGCCGACGTCTCCGTCACTCATCGTGTCTACCAGATCGTCTTTCCCAACTTTCTCAAGACCTGTCCACATCCCGTCAGCTTCGCAGCCCTCCGCCATCTCTCCTCCGTCATCCTCCCAATTAACAGGTCATGGGATGCATATATCACCAATGCCGAAGCGACTTACCAAGAGCTTTCTGATGCGGTCCAAGAACGTCTTGTGGGCCTGACTGACAAGGCATTGGAGATCAAAGATCACCCTGAAATATATGAAAACGACCCTTGGATGCGGCAACTTGACTGGTCACGTCAAGAGATCAAGATGGTAAAAGGCAAGAAAAAGGACGACCCCCCAAGGCCTGCAGCCAACCAGAAGAAGCCAGGTATGCCCAAGTGGTTCAAAGATCTCTTTCAAAACAATAATGCACCCATCAACATCACTGTTCGGACACGGGTTGTGCCTCTGCTTCTAAGACTTGCTTGGGATGGGCACCCGCTATTTTGGTCTGGCAAGTATGGCTGGACATTCCGGGTGCCACGAGATGAAACGGCGAAATACACAGGCAAGCAAATGATCCTATGCAAATTCGACGAGTCGGAAATCAAGTTACGTGACGATCAGGACCATTCATACTTTAAGCTTCCCCATAAGGATGGCCCAACAGCGCGGTGCACTAACCCAATGGCGAAGGGCTACCTGTCTTATTTTGAGAAAGGCCTTCTGTCTTCGGAATACTCATATGCAAAAGAAGCGCTGGAGATGAACGCTTCATGCTCCTATTGGATCAGTGCGCGTGACCGCATCAGGTCTCAAATGGCTGTGTATGAGGAAGATCTCTCTGTCAAAAAGCGTCGCAAGGTTAAGACAAATACTGGTTTCATCTTACCACAGATTATACCTATGGGTACTATAACTCGCCGAGCAGTGGAGAAAACCTGGCTCACAGCTAGTAACGCTAAAAAGAATCGCGTGGGCTCTGAGCTCAAGGCAATGATCAAGGCACCCGAAGGCTACTGCTTTGTGGGAGCAGATGTAGACTCGGAGGAGCTTTGGATTGCCAGTCTTGTAGGCGACGCGACTTTCAAGCTTCATGGTGGCAACGCTGTTGGATTCATGACTTTAGAGGGCACAAAGTCTGCTGGGACTGATCTTCATTCACGGACAGCATCTATCCTGGGTATCACAAGAAATGCTGCCAAGATCTTCAACTACGGGCGTATTTACGGTGCAGGCCTCAAATTTGCGGCGACCTTGCTGCGGCAGTTCAACCCAAATCTCTCAGACAAAGAGACAGCGGAGACAGCTTCAAAGCTCTACGCCAATACCAAAGGTACAAAGATTACTCGCAGGATCCTCTACAAGCGGCCGTTCTGGAGAGGCGGCACCGAGTCGTTTGTGTTCAACAAACTGGAAGAGTTTGCTGAGCAAGAGAAGGCGAGAACGCCGGTTTTGGGTGCTGGGATAACCGAGGCTCTCATGGCACGATATATAAGTAAGGGCGGCTACCTGACATCGCGAATCAACTGGGCCATCCAGTCGTCTGGAGTTGATTATCTGCATCTACTCATTGTTGCCATGGACTACCTCATCCGAAGGTTCAATCTCGATGCTCGAGTTGCTATCACAGTTCATGACGAAATCCGATACCTGGTAAAGGACGAGGACAAGTACCGCACAGCTCTTGCTCTTCAGGTTGCCAACATCTGGACGCGGGCCATGTTCGCCCAGCAAGTCGGCATTGAAGATCTTCCTCAGTCATGCGCTTACTTTTCTGCTGTGGATATTGACCATGTCTTGCGAAAAGAAGTGGACATGGAGTGTATCACCCCAAGCCATCAAACTCCTATTCCTCCGGGAGAGAGCATTGACATCATCGCCCTCCTTGAGAAGGGTGAGGCTGCCAGGCTGGATCCTACTATTGTGCCGGATGCCAAGCATGCCCCCAAGTTGGATCACATCGAGTATACGCCGCGGGTGCCCGTCATGCAGGACATAGAGGAGTCGGCGCAAGAGACTCTTCCTTTCCTCAAGGCACAAATTGCTGGTGACGACAGGGAGATTCTTGACATCGTCAGGGACACTCAGAAAGCCGCCAAGCTGGCGGCGGCAAAGAAAGACAAGCCGTTGACTAAGAAAGAATTGCAGAGCGTATTGCCATATAGGCCTTCAAAGCATATGCCAATGGAGCCCTTGTCGGTGTCAGAAGCTATGGCTATGAAGCACAACGATGGTTATGAAGCCGATAAGAGCCAGTGGCAGTTGACGAGGAACTCGGGCAAGGGGCCAAGGCCAAGCTCGAGGATGTAAAAAGATGCTAACGACTTTCACTCAACCAGAGAAGGGTGAAACTGTATATTTTTCTGTATGGAGTATGATCATGTTGATGTATTATAGTCATGTATGATTGCATCTGGGTTCGGTGTTGGGGTTTTGGGGGGCAGGTTTTGAGGCGTTTCAAAAAGAAAAAGAAAAGGTTGGGGATTTGTTGTATATGTACTACCATCATGCATATATTTTGCGTACTTATTTAATGCATTTATTTTAACATAGTTACCTACCTACTGTATGGATATAAGTGGTGTTGGTTTATATTATGTTTAGGTGCTGACTAGAAGCCAGGCTCTATCGACAAGGAGAGCGGGAGCAGGCTTGGCGATGGTTTAGAGACCGACCCCTGTAGCACATCAGCGACTCACTGAAGATAACAGTGGTATATCACTCGAGATTTTGGGTCCAATGCTCAGTTTGTACATGTATGAGTAACTATGGTCCTATCCGGATACGTTAACCTATAGTGTCCTCTGGCCATTAAAATATAAAGATATATAATTTATGCTACTCAATCTCTCGAGTCTTGAGCCCTCAGATTGGGTAAAAACAAGCTCATTGCCGCAAGCGTGATGACGAAACGGCGCCGCGCCAAGTGGGAAGGTCTCCACTAAAAGCTCCTCGTCATCCCTCGTCGCACGTTTCGCTTTCTCCTCGTGCTCCTCCATCATCTCCAACAGACCATAAAAATAACTGTCGATCAGGGGAGTTCTATCCCTTTATTTCCCCTCACCTCGTTCACTGTTGCGTTGTTTATGTTGCTTGCATCTTACCGCACCTCTCGCTGTTTATCCCGTCCTCGCTAGACTGTCACGAGTCCATTGATCGACCCCTCCAAGCTCCCAGATCTTTTGAAACGAATTCCGACTCGATCTTTGCACAGGAAGGAGAAAAAAATACGACATCTATCGGTCGCACATTCAACATCAGCATCATGGTGTCCGTCGACGAGGCTATTCAAAGACTCAAGGAGGCTCGGCCCCCCGCTACTGATACTTTTACATACCTGACCGTCGTCGAAACGAACCTGTCTCCCGAAGTCCTACCAACTCTTGAGGACATCCTTGAAGATGCCGAGCTTACAAACGACATTGGCTGGGACCTCGTGGAGATGTTGATTTCCATTCCCGGTAGCGAGGGCTGTCTCGAGACCATTGCCCGCCTTGGAAATCCACGTGAGGTCATCATCAAGGTTCTCGAAGTGCTCGACTCCAACTCCGAATCATCAGAGGCTGGTGATGCCTCAGCGAGCGCCAAGTTTATCACCCTGGTGGGCATGCTGAGCATTCTACACAGAAGACTACAAGTCAAGGCGCCTTCGCGATTCCTTCATTCTACACTACAGACCGTTTACAGGGCATACAATCCTCAAGGTGCCGAGACCACCGCCGCAGTTATTGACCTTGTACGATCCCTCTCGGGAAGAAAGCGACCACCGCTGCCTACACGTCAGTCCAGCACAAAGTTAGATACGCCCTTCCAGGAAAGCGACCTATCCAAGAGCGCTCCCGATCCCGAGGCGGATGCAGGCCAGACCAGCCCGGGTGAGTCTGAACTAGTATCGCGGCTCTTACAGTCATTTATCACGAGCATTCTCGAAGCATATGTCAACTCGAACAGTTTGGAGTGGGCGGCAAGGCATTTAGAATATTACAACCCAGAAAGAATCGTGCCTGGGAAGCCGACCATGTTGCAGGCGTTTAAGAAGGTAGATGAACTTCAGGCTAGAGACGCTTTGGTTGGGCAGTTAGTTGTAAGTGGGTAGCTCCCATTGGAGGAATTCGCTGCTAATATCATCACTTCAGTCTGTTGCTCGCGATTTAGGGCTGGCGAAATTACCCTCGGACGAGGTCAAGAAGGCTCTGAAGTCTCCATTCGCCGAGAATCCACTGTCTGTCGAGCCCGACCCGAAAAACCCCGAGGCTATTAAGCTGTCGCCAGGTGGCTTTCTTTGTTTAACCGCCTATCGCATGTTCGCATCGGATATTTTTGACGCCGATTACGAACAACCTGATGTCAACATCTTTCCCGAGCATCACAACCTGTTAAAACGCTTCCTTGGAGAAGAACCGCAGGCTCAGATTGAAGGAAATCCTGGCACTGTGGAGGCGTTGGTTGTTATTGCGCTATGGCTTCATGACCAGAAGAAGATAATTGGCTCTAACGGGACCGGGGCTGATAAGGATGCGACATTCATGTCATATCATCACTTACTGACGCTCATCTCGGTCTTCCACCCATCGTTGCGAGTACGAAACGCAGCTACGGTGCTAGCAGGCCACATACTGCACGCGGACCCTGATGAAGATGACAGGCTAGGTATTTTGGAGGATCTGCTGGAGAACTGCATGTTCTCGTCTTTGCAAGCATGTGCAGTGACCTGGTTACGAGAAGAGATTATTGCCGCTCACAAAGCTGGCTCGAAGGGGCGTTTTGCCAATCCAGACTGCTTAGACACTCTCCAGTACACCCTCTTTCAGGATCTTGAGTACCTCAGCGAGACGGACTTGGAGGCCTTGTGGGAATTTTGGGTACAGAATGCGCCGTTTCATCTTCAAGTCGCCAACTTTGCCCTGTTTCTATTTGGAGGCCAGGACTATAAGGGGTTGGCCCCAGCCGGTGTGGCTGCAGCAGTAGAGCATCGATACGCCAGCCCCCTACTGGCCGCCGCTAAGCGTCTGAGGGAGGCGGTGGAAAAGAAGGAGGTTGACGGACAAGGACTGGAGAAAGAGGTGTTGATGCAACTGGGAATCTTGACGGATACCCTTGAGCGTGTTCCTTTGCAGTAGGTTTCGTTGTTACGAATCAAAGGGCGTTCAGTTGAGATCTGGTCTGGCGGAGTACGGCAACTGTATATGGATGGCACACGTTGATATCTTTCAAGTCATTGTACCAAGGAGTTGGAGGTTTAGAATCAAGGAGATGTGCATGGATGCCATTGATCTCCTTGATGTTGTCTGTTATTGATGTCTATCAAATTATGTCTACATTTAATGGCTATTGTCGAGCTTATTTGTTATGGGCCAGTCTTGTAAACTCCTTGTTTTCAGAGTACTTATGGGAGAGGATTCATATAACCCGAATGTCGATAATTGTCCGCTTTGGTCATTATGGCTTAGGCAACGTCGTCAACGATATTAAACTGGTGTTTCTCAATGAAGAGTTGGTAAGGGGGGCTATCTATGGCCAGACCGTAGCTCCGTCATTATCTGAGGCTCAATCAATTTCCAGAAGATAGACCTAAATAAATGCCATACCTAGTAAAACCCCAGTGTCCAATATTGATAGATTTATTACACTTTTCCATGTGTTTCTACCTTAATAGAACCGGGTTAGTAGAGATAGTATCAAGCTCTGATCTGGTGTTTTCTTTATCCCGTGCTACCTAGGCATCAGGTACAGGGTGACAACCGGAGCATCGAGTCCGCAGGGGGCCAAGACAACTGAGACAGCCACAAGAGATCGGCTATCGGAGTTGTTTCCTTTGCCAAGTTTACGCCATGGCAATGTTATTAGTTGCATGGCGGCGGCTGAGCATTAGTTTAGTGTTAGTGCATGTACTGCAAAGTTCATAGCGGGCAAAACAATAAAAAACATTGGTCACTTCACGTCAATAGGTAGTTATGAAGTCTTGAGGAGAGAAGAATCACCTCACACAATGTTGGAGTTTTAAGATTTGGGAGATATTGGACGTCACATTGGACTTTATACCTGTTTATAGCCAAGAGACAGGCCACCACGAGACACAAGTCGCGCTGTCTTCCCTTGCAGCTGGTTTGACAGCAAATCAATGCATATATATATAGGTAGCCCGTTACTCCGTATTGCCTATTCTCATTTGAAACCGGCACCTTGTCCCGAATTGACTAAATTAGCGGTCCATCATCGATGATTTTCGGAGCTGTCGTAGCGTGTTCCCTGCTCTGAATCAAAGCGTTGGCGGCCTATCAATCTAAACTTACGGAGCAAAAGCAGCTAAAACCGCCGAACGCCAAGGGGTCCGCACGGCAAGTGACATCATCGTTTCTTTTAAACCAGAAATTGGGAAGGAAGGACGGCAAAGTCGAAAAGATCCTTCCCATTGTGACGCAGACAAAGCGACGGGAGATTATCTAGGTTACTAGGTTACTTCTAGGGGCCAATGGCCAAATCAACCAATGCTACCTTACATCAGTAGCCTTGGCCCGGATCATAGATTCTATTCCTCTTGTTTCCTTCAACTCACCAAATCCCTAGTGAATAAGTTTACAATATGCGACTACGGCAACGACATTTGCCAAACTAGAGCACCTCTGCTTGTAACGCACGCGATAGTGACACGATAACGACGACATATCGATCTAAGATCACCTCGATTCCCTTCTCAACACAAGTCCCTAGACCTTTTCTCTAGAGACGTTCCAGTAACATCGCTATGGATTCTAAACAGCAAGACACTAGCGAACCCAAGCTTGAAGTGTCGGAGCAGCGAGACAATGCGCAGCAAACCACAACATTAATCACAAACCCCGAGGGAGGACTCGCCTATCCTACCCAAATTCCGCCCCCAACTCTATCCCCCGAAAGTCCATTATCACCAAGAGACGACAAGGAACATGATGCCCCAGGCGAAGACAGCAAACAAACGCGAATCACCTCCGAGCCTGGACTTATATCAGATACAGCAAGCCAAATTTCACCCGAAAAGTCCCAAATACGCAAAACCAAAACCCGACCGCAAGCGATCAAGTCATGGCAGACCGAGCAGCCACGACGCGACAACCGGCGTCACTCTTACTTTCGACCGGGTCCAGCCAGGGCTGGTACCTCGTATTTGAACAAAGCGATTTGGGAAGGGCCAGAAAACTTGCGACTCAACTCAAGTTCTAGCTCTCTATCGTCAATTGATGACGAACAACAAGCCGGACAGCAACAAGCTTCGAGCAGTGGACAGCGTAAGAACACCAACGAAAAGGCAGCTTCGGCGACCCAGGACGAGGATAAATACGGTCACTTCAGCGTTGGCAATCAAAATTATCAAACATCTGGAAAGGTCAAGAAGGATGGCCGTTTACGTATTACAGTCAACGAGACAGCAGGCACCGGATATCTGGCCAAGGCTCTAGGAGCAGCTGTTAACAAGGTGGCTCCCCCCAAGGCCGACCGAGAAGACAAAGTAGCAAATCTTCAAATCCCTGAAAGTCCACGACGATCTTCTTCCTCGACAGCTGTAGCGGACCCGTCACCTCGGACACGCTTGAATATTGTCATTATGGTTATTGGTTCACGAGGAGATGCCCAGCCATTCTTGAAGATCGGCAAGGTTCTCAAGGAGGATTATGGACACCGCGTGCGCATCGCTACACACCCGGCATTCCGTGAATTTGTTGAAAAAGACTCGGGCCTTGAGTTCTTTTCTGTTGGAGGTGATCCATCTGAGCTCATGGCCTTTATGGTCAAGAATCCAGGACTGATCCCGACACTTGAGACTGTAAAGGCTGGCGATATCGGGAGGCGGCGAGCTGCCATGGCCACAATGTTTGACGGCTTCTGGCGTGCTTGCATTAACGCAACAGACGATGAGTCAGACCGTCAGAACCTAAAGATGATGGGCGCAAAGGATCCTTTTGTGGCGGATGCCATTATTGCTAATCCACCAAGTTTTGCACATATCCATTGTGCCGAGGCGCTTGGAATTCCTGTCCATTTGATGTTTACCTTTCCTTATACGCCTACACAAGCTTTCCCACATCCTCTAGCAAGCATCAAGAACTCCAATGTGGACCCCGGATATACCAACTTCATTTCCTACCCCCTAGTTGAGATGATGGTGTGGCAAGGTCTTGGAGACTTGGTTAATGAATTTCGCGTCAAGACGTTGGCCTTGGACCCTGTCTCGACTCTCTGGGCTCCCGGTGCGACGTATCGACTACATGTGCCGTTCACCTACTTATGGTCGCCTGGTCTTGTTCCCAAACCGCAGGACTGGGGAAGCGAAGTTGATGTAGCTGGATTCGTCTTTCTCGACTTGGCTTCAACGTTTCAGCCTCCAAAAGAGCTAGAGGACTTTTTAGCAGCTGGAGATACTCCCATCTACATCGGCTTTGGCTCAATTGTTGTCGACGATGCCGACAAGTTCACTCAGATGATTTTTGAAGCTGTCAAGATGGCTGGAGTCCGCGCATTGGTGTCTAAGGGTTGGGGTGGGCTTGGCGGCGACGATGTCCCAGACAACATTTTCATGCTCGACAACACTCCTCACGACTGGCTTTTCCCAAGAGTAAAAGCATGTGTTATTCACGGAGGCGCAGGGACAACGGCCATTGCCCTCAAATGCGGCAAGCCAACCATGGTCGTCCCCTTCTTTGGTGATCAGAACTTTTGGGGCAAGATGCTGAGGAATGCAGACGTTGGTCCTGAGCCGGTCCCCTACAAACACTTGAATGCCGAGAAACTCGCCGAAGGCATCAAGTTCTGTCTTACGGACAAGGCCAGAGCTGCGGCGGAAGAAATCTCCAAGCGGATTGCGGATGAGGGTGACGGTGCCACCAATGCTGTTAAAGAGTTTCACCGACAGCTGAACCTCAAAAGCCCTAGCATCATGCGGTGCTCCCTGCTCAAACAAAATACAGCCGTTTGGGAACTCAAAGATACCACTATCAAATTGGGCGCTTTATCCGCTGATATCCTTGTGGATAACGGGTTATTAACTTGGAAGCGCCTCAGACTTGTCAGACACGTGGAATGGAACGACTTTGAAGGTCCCGGCGAGCCAGTCACAGGAATTGCAGGGTCCATCGCCGGCACGGTCGGCGAGGCATTTCACGGTGTTGCCAGTGTTCCGTATCACTGGGCAAAGAGGACAAGGTCAATTAGAAAGAGGAAGAGCAAGAAAGGCTCAAAGAAACCTTCCAAGAAAACCTCCAAGACTAACAGCACCATTACACGGCACGACCCAGCAGACTCTGACGACCCCGTGGACACTGCATCGTTGCGTACCGACGCGACAGCTGAGGACACAACAGATCAGTATGTTGGCGATATGGCAAGTGGTGTCGAAAGGACGGCTACGGCCATCGCTAAGGCGCCAGTCGACCTCTCCATGGCACTCGCGCAAGGCTTTCACAATGCCCCTCGACTTTATGGCGATGACACAGTACGTCGACCGATTCGAGTGACAGGCTTCCATTCTGGCCTCCGAGCGGCACGGTCTGAGTTTGCGTATGGAATCTACGATGGCTTTACAGGAGTAGTTCGTCTTCCATATCGCGGAGCGAAAGAGCACGGCGCGATAGGATTCGTCAAGGGCACAGGCATGGGTCTAACAGGGCTGGTCCTCAAGAACCTGTCTGCTGTTGTCGGACCGATCGGATATACTCTCAAGGGTGTTGTCAAGCAAGCTGAGCGATCTAAGACGCCTCAGAAGTTCGTCCGTCGGGCTCGTATTGCGCAGGGACAAAGGGAGTACAAGGCACTCCCAGAAGACCGTCGGAAGCAGATAGAAAAGGAGGTTATGGAAGGATGGCATATAATGAAGGAACTGAGGGAGACGATCCAGAGCCTGGAGAAACAGCGAGGCATTGCTGGGCAAATCGACCGAGTGCTCTTGGATACAGAAACCATGTTCGAAGATGTGGAGGTTGCCAAGAGATCATTGGAAGCGCTCAAGAAGGGGAGGCCCCTGGAAGACGTGGTCGACCTAGATCGCGAACGGGGTCGTGATGGAGGGAAGTCTGGCCGGAACCGAAGTATATCGATTCGAAGGTCATTTAATTTGACAAAGAGATCCAAGGAGGAGAAACGCCTTTCATCAACGGCTGAGGCTAAGAACAATACTAATACGGATGGGGATGAGCATGGCAAGCAGCCTCCTAATACGAATAGGCTGACCGTGCCAGCAAGATAGAATCGTTTGTGCAAGGGGAAGTGCATGGCGTTGGGCTGCTGCGGTCTCTAACGAATATGGTATATACCCCAGCATATTGTTTAGACTAGTAATATAGTGTAAGTTTACAATCTTGTTATTGATATAAAAAAGACCATTCTTACGTGTTGTTGGAGCAAGTAAGCATCCAGTAGATGTCGTTTTTGGTCTAAGTAATATGAAGCAGACGAACAGGCAGAAAGAAGGTGAGCTCTCTCCAAGATCAAGTATAGTCGCGTCGATGTAGACTTTGCTTGATTCAGCGTCGTCGATCACAGTCGCGGTGGTGACTTCGATGTCGGTCGTTGTCTCTGTTCCTCTCACGGTCGCGGTCGCGGTCACGATGTCCACGTCGACTGTCTTGATCCCTTTCCCTCTCGCGCTCGCGCTTATAACTGTCTTCATGGCGCCGGCTCTCCTTTCGTTTGATTTCCTCCTGACGATACTCACCCAGACGTGGTCGACGGTTCTTCTTGCCGTTCTGGTTCCACCCACCCAGATCCTCTTCTCCCTTAAGCTCCTTTGCACCAAGACCCATTCGGTTCGGGCGTCGCTTGACTTCTTTTACAGCGCCGCGTGGCTTTCCATCCCAACCCATGCCTCGTAGAAGAGCTGCACCGAATTCCTCCACGGGCATGGCTTCGTAGTCGTCGAGAGTGGATTCCTCGCCAGCCTCTTTGATATCGCGACGGTAGGCGTCCTCCTCGGTTGGATGAATAATCTTTTCGTCTTCCTCCTTGTTTCCTAATAACGCGTCCATCGCTTCATCGTCTGCTGTTCGTTTGATCGGTGGTTCCTTGGGATGGTCGTCGTTGGGGGCTGGATCTTCTGTAGGATTCGAGGAGGCGCCCTTGTCATCTCCCTCGACGGCTTTTTCCTTGATCGTTAGGCCCCATTTGAGGCCCTTATCCTGGTCTGCGGGTTCCGTCTCGACGGTTGTGCCGTTTTGCTGAGCCCTTGCCTCCTCGGGGAGCAGATTCTTGCCCCTTCTCTGCGCCTTGGCCTCTGATCTCCAGTCGCGATTTGCCTGTCGAGCGATGACATAGTCCTTCTTTTCTGTCCTTGCATTCTTGGATTTGCGCTCTGTTTCTGCACCATCGGCGCCGAAGCCAGTTATCTTCTCATGGCGTCCTCTGTCTTGATCGTCATCGTCGTGTTCGGAATCAGAGCCGCCTCCTAGAGCGTGTGATCGAGGTCGTTTCCCTAAGGCAGAAGGTGGATTTGGTCTTGAGAGCTTCTTTGTGCTGTTGTTTGATGGGGCACCAAATTTGATTGCTATCCGCGGTGCGGCGGGTTTATTTTGGTCGGGCATTATCGTATGAGTGTCGTTGGATGGGTTGGTACAATTCGCATGCAGCCAATGTGAAGAAGATGATGAATTATTTTTGGAAGACGTCAGTTTTCGGCAGCCAACAGGTAGCAGAGTTTGTGGCGCGTGAATGTGGCTAGTAGTTTGGCTTCAAAATGTGTGTGGCTGGATACGGAGTATAGAAGGACACCACTACGTCTAGTACCGGAGTATGTCGGATGGGAGATTCTTTATTGAAGATGGCCTGAATCAGTGGCTGCATGAGGAAAAGAGGGGAGGGTCTTTTTCTCCGAGATGAGAAGAATATATAAAATAGGTAGTTACTACTGACGAAGTAAAATATCTGATGTTGAAATCGTATTTTCAATCAATGCACATGCTGTTAATTCCATTTACATTTACATGCACGAATACTTAGTACACAAGGTAGGTACTCTTCAATCTAGGTACCCATGAATTAAACCTCAGGCTGGTGCACGTAAGGATGAGCATAGTGCGTGTTGTGCCTTACGTACAGAATTCGTCACTGTGTTGTTGGTTCAAGGATGCCTTGCTCCCCCCTTTCACCATATGGCTACTAGCGGACTTGGCACTGTCTTTAGGTGGGAATTTGTTAAGAAACTCCTCAAAAATGAGAGGCACTAATGGACCTCTAGACAGTGCGAAATGAGACATACCTCCTCTTTCTTCTCTTCGATGAGAAATCTGACTCTCATCTTCTCTCAGCTTCGCATAAACCTTGCTCCCGTCCTTACCCACGCGCTACCTACACCCACTATTCGCTGAAGCCTAGTTGATTGCCCCCCCCTAAACCCAACCCAACCGCTAATTCCCCGGGCCCCAGGCCTTCCTGTGCCCGCATCTCAACTATACTCCACTGCTTGCAGTGCTTTGAGCAGCAAACCACCAAGCAAGCACGGTATCGTCTCCCCAGAGACGAAAATTTGACGCCCTTCAGAGACGTCGCCCTCAACAACGATACCCCAAAATCAACCAACAACAGCCCCTTTCATCGTCTGCCACGCGTGCATTCATCTCGGGCGTCCTAGAATATTATCCTGCCACGTCCGTTTCGTTAAAAAACGGATGTCGCGGCCGTCGATGCTATGACTGAGGTCGGAGCCGCCGATCTATCAAGGCTGCTTCAATCAAAGCGCAATGAGTGCAGGTGAGTATGGGCTCAAATGAAAGAGCAAATTTTTCCGATCACAACGATGTAATTTTCGGTGTGCTAACTTGCCTCAGTTCAATTGTGACGTCGCGGAAGCGAAAGCTGCGCGAGCTCTTCGCCATTGCGACACAGTCCGAGGGCCTACCGCACCCAGTCTTGACCAACCCCGACGCGCCGACCACAACACCGGCCGAATGGCAGTTCTTGCAAGCCAACGATATCTTCCAGTATGTAAAAGGGATTGATTACGCGCTTTTTAGCATTAATTTGCGCGCGTACTGTCTTGCCAATGCCTACAATATGCTAATCGCCATACAGAGGCAAGACGCTGAACGAAACCAACATTCCCACAAGGCCGGCACTTTCTCTCGACATTTTCAAAAAGTCACTAGCGATATCGATCTTCAATGCGACCGAGTCTGCATCGCAGCAGGTTTCGGAGGAACCAGAGGAAGCGAAGGTGCAAGATCAGGAACAATCGAATGGAGCTATCTCGCCTACCAAACCTGATGATGCCGTCACGACAAAAACTCCAAGCCCTCAGGCTTTCACTCAATCAGCGACGATCGCCAATTCTTCTCCCCTACCGCGACCGGCCAGTCAACCAGCGCTTCCATCTGACATCACCACTGTAAAGCCATCACCAGCAACAAGCCCGACCGCGCATGCTCCCGCGAATGCCAATGTGAAACCGTCACCGGATACAACAACTTTGCCTGTTACCTCCGAAGCCATACCTGCACCACGACAACCTCAAGTTACGTTTGAATCAGGGACAAAAGGAGAGAATGCTCATGTGGAACCACCTGTATTGGAGAAAGCCGACCAAGGGGCAGGGGCTACGGCTAGAGGTGTCCCTTTGACGCTCAAGCCTTCTTCAGATGTTACTCGACCTGCCGATGCTCTGTCTTCACCTGGTTCAACAGCGCAAAGTGCCACCACGCCTGCAGTTCATGATGATGCTTCGACAGATACTAGTCCGGAGAACGAGGGGCCACATTTCGCGGAGCCAGCAGAAGAGAAGAAGATTGGGGATGATGTTTATGACAAGGAGAAAGAGGAGATCGCTGCTACTCAGGTTGCTTCGAATGCAGATTTACAGGATAGTGTACTAAATGCGCCCCCTGACTCTGCTGAGGCTCAGCTCCTCCAGGAATCCATCCGGTCGAATGTTGCAGCAGAAGCTGAGGCAGCGGCAGCGGCAGCGGCGACAGCCATAAATCCTGAACCTGAAGCAGGTCCTGCCACTTCAGCGCCGGAAGATGTCAATATGTCGGGTACTGATGAAGTTGCGACTGAGACAACTGCGCCCAGGATCCAAGAAGAGGTTAAGGAGAAACTGGCCGAATTGGTACCCGAGGTTGATGCAGCAACACCTGCAGAAGCGACCGCGTCTAATATTGATGCGCCAGCCAATAAAGAAATCCCAGACAGCCAGGAGGAGGCCCCAGAGCAGATGGATGTTGACGCGCATGAACCTAAAGCAAGTGCTGAAAGTCAAATCGAAGCGACCAGCTCACCTGAAAAGACGGTTGCTGTTAACAACGCACCATCGACACCTGTTCATGAACCCACGTCTCCCACACATGCTTCTGCCACGCCTGAGGACATAGTTCGAAAGGAGTCGCCACCAAAGGTAGAGCGCGCGGTTACTAGAGTTTCGTCTGGAGCAATGCGCCCAAAGTCTGTCAGTGAAATTGTTGGTGCAACACCTCGTCAAACACCAACTCTGGAGCACACCTCGACCAACAAGAGCCTGGACAATCAACTGACCCCGTTGACTTCTACGCCCAAATCGCCCAGCCTGAGACAGCGCCATATTTCTGCCCATCGAAGGCAGAGATCGCGAAGCCAGCCCTCAACGGTTGTTTTTGGAAAGCAGCCCAAGAAGGTGGACGAAAAGGCCATGGTCCCCAGCCAGCGGGATACAATCCAACCAACTGACGACTATTACACTCCTCTCTTTGTCCAGGGCTTTGCTGGAAGCTCATCTTGGATGCAGCCGATTGAGAAAATCCTCTATACCGCCAACAAAACCGTCACTACTCCCGACGCAAACCTAGCCATCCAAGATCACCAAGCATGTAAGGTTTTACGACGAGTCTATCATCTCCAGCAACACGACAAATGGTCTCTACGTCAGCCGAAGCGCTGTCCTGAGCCAACACGGCCGCCCTCGCATTGGGATGTAGTGTTGCAAGAGATGAAATGGATGCGAACTGATTTCCGGGAGGAACGAAAGTGGAAGAGGGCGGTAGCCAAGAACCTTGCGTATGCTTGTGCGGAATGGCATGAATCTACCCCTCAGGAGCGGAAGCTGATGCAGGTTCCGGCTGTGATCCCTCCCAAGGCACAGCCAGCTACTGATGTGTCGATGTCTGAAGCGGAGGCCGAGAACCAACCGACTCCTGATCTCATCTCAGGGGATGTCGAATCGGTCGATAACCTGGACGATCTCACCGAAGATTTCCCTCAAACTATCGCACCGTCCGCCATTTTCACACTCCAAGAAGACGACGTTATCTTTGGGTTACGCCGAACCGCTGCGGCTGACCAGCTATTGGAGGAATTGCCCATGTTTGGAACACCCCTTCAGGTACCCAAATTCGATCTTACAGGTCCTGAATGGGATCCGGATGCTCACTGGCGACGACCTGCTCTGCCGCTGAGCAAGTATGTCGAAGGGCACATGAAGTTGGTTTCAGATGGACCACCAAGAAAGCGCAGCCGTTATGACTACCAGAATGAGGATTCTGAAGATGAGGGCGATAGCGGCTTTGTGAACAATGATTCATCACCAAGCCTACCTCTACCACCACAAACCGATGAAGTTGCTCTATTTAACCCCGAGATGAAGCATATTCGCGATCGCCTATATGTTGGGCACCAGTTTAGGCCACCATCAGAGTACCCTATGCCCTCGCAGAGCTTCTTTGAATGCCGCAGCCCGTCACAATGGACCATTTCGGAGGACGACGAACTACGTAGTCTTGTCCGGGAGTATTCCTACAATTGGTCCCTTATCTCAAACATTCTGACGCCCAAATCTCTTTTCACTTCGGGTGCTGAGAGACGGACTCCATGGGAGTGTTTTGAGAGATGGATCGCCCTTGAAGGACTCCCCACGGATATGTCCAAGACACAATACTTCAAAGCCTACACGGGACGCATTCAAGCAGCGCAGACTGTTATTGCACAACAGAACCAGCTCGCGGCGCAGCAGGCTAGTCAAGCTAATGGAGCAGTGACTCCTGGACGAAGACGGCCAGCATCGACTCCCGTCAGAGTTGAGAGACGACGCAACCAGAAGCACCTGACCCTTATTGATGCCATGCGCAAGCTGGCTAAGAAGAGAGAAACAACTATCCAAAAGCAGCAGCACACGGCCTCACAAAACGCGGCCAACAAGAAGACCAATGATCCCGCATCGCAACGCCCTACAAAGACCCCAAGAGAATACAGCTTATTACGATGGGAACGAGACCAGGCTCTGGCAGAAAAGGTGGCACAGTATACGTCAAGGAACGAAGTTAATCGACGAGTAAGTACTACGCCAGTACGGCCCGGCAGCACTGTCAAGCTAACTCCCTCCCAGCAGGCTGTGATGCAAGCCAGAGCCCAAGGTCAAGCTGCCCAGTTGGCTGCTGCTACTCCAGGAGCTGCACAGGCTGGTCAGAATTCAGCTCAAGCTGCTGCTGCCGCTGCTGCTGCCGCCGCCGTTGCGGCAGCTAATGGTATGAATGGGGTTGGTCGCGTTAATGTCCCTAATCAGCTTGCCGCTGCTGCTGCCGCCGCCGCCGGTCAGCCTCGTCCTCGAATGCCTATGCAATCTCCTGCTACTAATGGCATAGGAGGCGTTCCATCTCATATGGCCGGTGGTCTTGTACCACCAAACCAGATGAACAGCGCACAACAGGCTCAGCTGCAGGCGTTGCAGGGACAACACACCCGTATGCCTATGCCAAACCCTCAGCCTGACGTTAACTTGATGATGCGCGCCCAGCGTATCTCGGAGCAACAACGGGTCGCTGCTCAAATGCAGCTCGGCCAGGGCGGTCCTGGCACCCCCGGTCAGGCTGCGACAGGCAATCAGCAGAGTCCCCCCCCTCCTAATATGCGGAATGGCGTTAATGGTGTCAACGGTGTTGGCGGAGTCAATACAATGAACCAGCAGAGCTTCCTGAATAACGCCCAGGCTATGATGGCCGCATTCAACGCCAACAACCATAACGGCGCCTCCCCGCAGGCTAACGGCCTACATATGCCATCTGGCCCTGCAGGCTCACTCGCCCCGAGACCTCAGCCGCAGTTCGCAGCTAATGTCGCGGCGCAGCTTACCCAACTTGAGGCACAGGTCCGTACTAAGAATCCCAATCTCAGCCCTGAGCAGGTGCACCGTCTCGCCATGGAACACTTGACGCGGGCTTATCAGGCCCGGCAGTCTGCTATGAACGCTGCCGCTGGCACCCCTAATGGGCAAGGTGGCCTTACTGGCAGCATCGCAGCTACTACAAGCCCTCACCAATACGCCGCCCTGCTTAGACAGCAGCAACAGCAGCAGGCGAGCCAGGCCGCTGGCAGTCCGGTGCAGCAACATCAACAACCTCACCAGCAACACCAGGCGCAGCCACAGCCACAGCAACAACAATCTCAACCGCAAAAACAACAGCAGCCTCATCAATCGCCACAGCTGGCACAAGCGCAAGCCCAGGCACAGCATCAGCGACAGGCAAGCGGTAGTGCTACACCATCAGCGGGCCAGTAAAGTAGTTGGACGATGCTAGAAAGTTTCTTGTTTGGGTTCTGGAATCATTAGCTTGGTTGGTGCATGGGAAGCGATATCGGTTGGTGTTTATCTTGTCATGAAAAGCGTGCAAGCGGAAAACGGGCATTCTGATTCTGGTTGTGCAGTTGCATGAAGCATGTATGAAGCAATGGATGGGATGGATGGAGATGGTACCTATGTAAACAACTTATCTTATTAATCATGGTTGAGGCTTCAGTGAGCGTCGCGTTACGCTCAGCCTTTATGCCCTTGCTTGTTCAAGGATCTTCAAAAACACCACCCTCTTACTCAAGTTAACCCTTTTGATGTCAATTCAATATCAGTCATTTGATTGCAGGATGTGAAGAATGACTAGACTAGACATAGCATTTCTCTATCATAATGGCAATGTCTATATACTGGTTCAACCCAACGCCATTCATGCACATAAAATAGTACAACCCGACCCGAAAGTGGGAATCTCATAAAAATCCATCACTCGCAACATATTCATTAGCTTGGTCCACCACCCCTGGAACTGTCACCCTGGAGGAGGAGCTTGGGTTTGATGAAGTCCTCGTCTAGGTGGTGGAACACACTAGCCGGGTCATCGGCAGACCAAAGCTGTCGAATGGCACCAGTTGCAGTAATTGGTTGACCTCCTGGTGTCTCTGTCACCGGAGTCGCGTAAGCACTGTCGGTTCGAGATGGCGGAGCTGTGCTGGCTCGTGGGAGTGGTGACCGACGGGCTGGAGGGGGCAGGTCAGAAACGTCAATATCGCTGCCAATGTCGGAGTCCTCGTTTGCGCGAAGGAGATCAGATCGCTCAGATTCGTCGGGATAGCGAATAGAGTTCTTTCGAACTTTGCTGGAGGGACGACCGCCCGTGTGCGGAGATGAGGCGCCTGAGACATAACT